>JAQIXL010000426.1:0-32403 GCA_034700245.1 Poikilolaimus oxycercus | reverse complement strand
AAGGCTCTGGCAGATCGCCTTGCTGAGGCCCTCGCCGAGGAGCTGCATCGACGAGTGAGACTCGATCTCTGGGGATACTCCAAGGTTCTTCCTCCTTCTCCTTCTCTAAAGTGGATGACTAGGATGAGGAGCTGGCACCCGAGGATCTTCTCTCCATTCGCTACACGGGCATTCGACCCGCCCCTGGCTATCCCACGCAGCCCGACCACATGGAGAAGACGACTCTCTGGCGACTTCTCAAGGCCGACGAGGCAGGCATCGTCCTCACGGAGAGTCTCGCGATGACGCCGGCTGCCTCCGTCTCGGGACTCTACTTCGCCAATCCCCAATCGCAATACTTCGCCGTGGGCAAGATTGACAGAGACCAGGTAAGCCCCCTCCCCCTTGTCCAGACGCCAAGACCCCCCGGGTTTCCTGATAACGCGGCTTCCGTCAGGTGGAAGGGGAGAAGATAGACGAGGGAGTGAGTCTTCCTCGAGGAAGAGGGAGAGGGAGGGGCACGTGGCTGAAGGGGAACCTGTCCCTTGGCATCTGTCGTCTGCTCTTCTCTGGCGGGGAGGGGCTTCCCCGTTCCCCGTCGGGCGAGACGCCGCTGTCGACGACAGAGACGCGTCTCGCGGGGTCCGACTGGTGGAGCCACCTTTGCCCCTTCCCCCCCCCCCCCCTCGCCCTTCCCACGAGACCTGCCAAGGCGCCTTCCTCTGCCCGGTTTCTGTCCTCTTTCTCTGTTTGTCCAAAGAATAATTCATTTCTTCTCGGAACCCTGAGAGAGGACGCTCCTTCAGGTGGCTGACTACGCCTCTCGCAAAGGGACCGCCGTGGCCGAGGTGGAACGCTGGCTCGCGCCCGTCCTCGGATATGAACCTGACGACTAGACCCCTTCTTCCTTCTTCTTTTTCTTTTTCTTTATGGTTTTGCCTTTGACCGATTCACTTGTCTGAATGCTGTGATTCCGCGATGTGCGCGCGCCTTCTTTTTCCTTCTCTCCTCTCTCTGGTGGATGATAAAAAAGAGTGATGTCGCCCCAGTGAGTGAGTGTTTGATCCTCTTTGAAGGGCGGCAATCAATGGATGCCCTCCTCACGAGAGAGGAGTCACACCCTCTTCGCACTTCCCCCTCTCCCCTTTCCCCCTGCCCCCGTTGCCCCCTCGATCACCTGATTCCCCTTTCCATTCATGGAAGGAACTGACAAGGCTTCTCCCCTCCAAACTCCAAACTTCGGACTCCACGTGGCTCGCGACTCCCTTCCCCCTCGCCCCCTTCACTCTCCACTTGCAGAGTCAACAGAGAAGCGGCAGTCTCCTTGAGACGAAGATCTTCTCCTCGAAGTGGCGTGATCTCCCTTCCGACGACTCTTTTTTCGCCCACTTCTGCATCTTCTCCAACCTCGACGGGTCACTTTCTTCTCTCCTTCCACCATGCAACGGTGAGTCTGCCCTCTCTTGTAATGCAGTCAACAACTTGTTTGTTGACTTGTTGACCACCTGCACTTATTGTTGTTTACAGTTTGTTGTTCCTCTCGTTGGTTTGCTGCGGTTTCCGTCTTCTCTACTTGAAGTCAGTGCGCGTCCTCAAGCATGTGTGTCCCTCGTGGAGCGACAACAAGAGAAGGATCTTCGCCGTCCGCGTCGTCTCCGCCACTCACGCCTTCCTCTCCTCCATCGGATGTCTTGCCAGGTCTTCCTTCTTCGTCTATTAACACTTCTTCAGTCTTCTCATTGACTCGGGCTTCCGACGAGAACTCTACGACTACCAGACTTCCTCGGCACAATACGTCTTCCTCTTCTCCACGGGTAATTCCTTTCCCAGAGAACAAAGAGCTGTGCAGGCTACTTCCTCTATGATTTGTTCGACATGACGATCCACGGCGAGGCGCCCAACTCGAAGGAATACTTCGTCCACCACTCCCTCGTTCGTCCTTCTCACTCTCCCAAACTTCTCAGGTTCTGACTGCTTTCGCCATCATCGTCTGGAGTGGGAAGCTCTTCGGTCTCGCCATGATCGGTCTCCTCGTCGAAGTGCAGACGGTCTTCCTCCACACTCGGTTCGTGTCCTTCTCCTTCCCCTTCACTCTCTACAGGACGATGTGTCGCCTCCTCGGTTTGACGGCGAAGAACTCGGCCTTCTACGTCTGGCTGATGAACACGAATCTCGTGTGTCTCTTCCTCTTCCGATTTCTGGTGCGAGTTCCCTTCTTCCCTTCGTGGGTTACGGTAGATTTAGTCGTTTCTCCTTTCAGCCGAACGCCTTCTTGCTACTTCACGTTGTGGTCCTCGACGAGAAGATCCCCTTCGCCCTGAAGACGTTCTTGACGGCCGGCCTCTCCTTCCTCTTCTACCACAATTGCCATCTTGTCGTGCGTCTTCCTTCTTCCCTTCCAAGAGTCTTCTTGTAGTCGGCGATGATCAAGACAGACGGCTTCTTCGGCTACGAGATGCAGGAGTTGGACGAGGACAGCGTCGACCCCCTCGGCGATGTCCGTCAAGAGAGCGAGCGGTGACGTCGCCCCTTCCCCCTTCTGCCACCGCTTGTATAAAGACTTACTTCGTTCCATGAGGAGACTTCTACTTATTGGCCTCGTTGCGCAGCTGCAGAGAAGAAGGAGAAGAAGAAGGGGAAGAAGGGGATGCAGAGACGTCATGCGACGTGTCGGCGGCCGACGAAAGGAGAGTCTCTTTGGTGTCACTCTTGAAAGGTTGATCGAAACAGAGAGAGGGAGAGGGAGAGAAGAAGAATGAAGGATGAAGAAGTTGAAAGGGCGACCTCGATCTTCGTTGTTCATTCCATTGCTCGGAGTGAGTAATTCCACCTGGCAACGCGGTCCTTCCACGTTATTTGAGTTCGCGGAAAGGGGAAGGGGGAGAAGGGTGAGGGGTGAGAGGAGAGGGAGGAGGCACAGAGACCGACGAGGTGCGAACGCCTCTCTTCTCTCTTCATCCAAGCACCTTCTTCGCCTCTTCTCCCTTCTCTTCTTATTTCCCTTGGACCACGTCGTCTCCTTGGCTCCTTCTTCGACTGCCCTCTTTTAGCCGTCCTCAGGTCCGTGTCTCTCGTGTCCTTCCTGAATAATGCACACTTCTCTGGCTGAGTGGGAGGGAGGAGGGCCGAGGAGTGCTCCTGCATGTACCGTAGCATCAAAGCGGGCGGGCATTTCGTGTCGAGGCCCCGAGTGGTATCCGAGCTTAGTGACAGTGGCCCTTTGCCTGTGTGGGTGAGGGGCCGCGCTTCTCTCTCCCCTCGAGAGAGTTTGTCGAGGGCCGTCGAGGCTCCTCTTCCTGGCCCCCGCCATGTCCTCGTCTCTTCGCTTCTCACCGCGTCCTTCTTCCCTCTACTCCAGTTCCCTCTCCGACATGTCTTATTTGAGGTAGAGCCCTTTGCCTTCTCCTATTTCGCCCTCTCCCCAGCCATAGACTCCATTCGATTGAGGGCAAAAAGCTGAATGGTGACAGTCAGATCTCGGGACAGAGAAAGTCTTCTCCCCCTCCTTCCCTTCTTCCTTCTCCTCATCGACTCTTTCCTTGCAGCGGCGGGCCCTCGTCGTCGTCGCTGGCGCGACGCTTCGTGGGCGCCCTTCGGGGGATGTTCGCAGTCAAAGGTCACGACCGAGTCACGCCGCACACCTCCGAGGCCTCCACCCGCATCCGACAGCGTCTTCTCTCCGAGAGACTTCGACTCTCGGCCTCGACTGCCACGGGCGTGGACGAGAAGAGAGACGAGTCGCCGTCGAGGAGAATCACCGCGGAAGAAGAGCCCGATGTGCCTCTCATCGAGTTGGTCCTCACGGTGGAGACGGCGGAGGAGGCGACTGCCGAGTCCCCACCCGACCCCGACCCCGAGCCCGACGCCTTCTCCGTCTTCTCTTCTCAATATCTGAGACCGGAGTTGGAATTGTTGAATGCGGAGAGTTTGCCTTCTCTCTATGATTCCGAAGCTGCGACGTCCCAATCGGAGGCGGAGAGCGAGTTCCTTCGCAATGTGGAGGAGCGGCAGTCGAAGTCGTTGAAGAAGAAGAAAGGGAGTGGCAAGAAGAAGGTGAGTTCTGTTTCTCAGATCGACGACGGTTCTCTAGAGTCTTCTCACTCTCAAGAAGTCCGCCAGCGACTCGCAATGTCTGGAATCGGCCTTCGAGGCGTCTCCCTCTTCTCCTCTCGACTCGCCCCTCGGCCTCCGTCTTCGGGCCTTCCAACACGACCTGCAGACGCTGACCGTGCCGATGGCGGTCTGCGTGTCGCCGCCTCGAAGAAGACGGCGAGTGTCCCTTCGACTGCCCTTGGACTCGTCTCCGCCGACGTCACCCACAGAGCGTGAGTTCTCTTCTTTCCCTTTTTAGTTTCGACGAATGCCAAGTGTTTTGGTGAGGCCCGGGGGAGGGCGTCGAGGGGAGGGGGGGGGGGGCGGTCTCTTCCCATTGTCACCGAGAGAGCCCTCAGCCCGGGGCACCGGAAGGGGCAGCCGCACCTCGCCTTCCCCTTTCGGAGTCCCCTCCGAGTCTCACCTTTCCCTCGCCCCTCCCCGTCAGCATTTTGAGCGCGCCGCCTGTTGAGCTCGAGGCGGCAGACGAATTGCGCCAAGCTTCGTTCACTCGCTGCCTCGGCAGTCCCTCGTCCTTCCTCCACCCCCACCAAGGAAGGCGGCGTATCCCATTTGGCGTCGACTCGAGGAGATATTTATGCTCGCTCGAGGCGCGGAAGAAGCTTTCTTGTTATGTTCGCTTTTCACTCTCTCGAGGGACGAGGCGGCAGGCGACTCCCAGCTGCTCGTCCCCCTCCCAGCTTCCTCATCTCTTCCCCCTCCCTCTCCTCGAGGAAGCAGTAGATGGCCCCTCTCCAAGCCTCTTCCTCCTCGCCACCGTCGCCGCCGTGCATCTCGCGTCTCTCGAAGCGCTTCAAGATCAAGCGAGGTCTTTCGAGCCCTCCTCTCCCTTCCACTCCCTTAGACAATCCTCATGGAAGTCTTTTCAGGCGACTTCTCCGAGGATCTCATGGAGGTCGTCTCGATTCCTGTCTGCTCGGCGCCTGCCTCACCCTCCGACTTTGAGCGTCCCTTCAAGCTCGTCTGCAAGGTTCATCCCCTCTTCCCTCAAAGACTCTTCTTTCAGAAGGAGACCTTCGTCGTCGACTCGGAGTCCCTTCGATCTCTCTCGCCCGTCTTCGCTGCCATGTGTTTTGGCAAAGACTTTGAAGGAGGTCGCGAGTTGAGCCGGTATCTCAGAACGAATTTCTCCGTGACAATGACTGTAACAGGGAGATCGTGGACGAGAAGAGCGACGACGTGGCGGCCTTCCTGGAAGCCCTCCACAACCCGGAGACGATCACCCGTGAGTTCTCCTTCCAAATCATCCTCGTCCTTCGTCCACGAAGACGAAGAAAGATTTGCGGAAGCCGCGAAATTTAGAACTTCAATTTCAATTTCGCCTCTTCCGCAAATAATGAATGATCTTGTCTTGTTTTGAAGAGCTTTGAGGGGGCGACGCCGCTCTTCCTCCACCAGGCGCCTCGGGGGTCGACCGGAAGGGAAAAGGGAAGGGGAAGCGGCTCTTTCTTCTTCTTCATCTCTTCCCATCTTCACACCTCGACCCTCTCAAGAGCTTGGGAAAACTTCTGTGCGTCCGCGCCGAGACATCAAACACAATCTCCCTTCGCTTCTTCTCGAGCCCTTCACCCATGACTCTCCGGGGCAATCCCAGACCTGCTCCTCATTGTACGGTAACGAGAAAGTGAAGGTGGCTGGTCAGTCTCTTTCCTCTTGCTGGCATCGAAGTGGAGAGAGAAGACACGAGGAGGGGGGGGGGATGTCTTTTTCTTCCCTGGCCAGTCGTTTCTCGCCTTGATGGTTGAGAGGAGAAAACAAGAGAAACGGCGAGCAGCTGTGAGACGTCCCTCCTCTCACGTGAACGTCTCTCTTCCCTCTTCCCTCAATCTTTTTCAAGGTTCGAAGACGAGCCGCGACTAACAATAAGAGTGGCTACTTTCGAAGAGTTTCTTCTCCCAAATCGTAGTTCCCGGCTGAGATCGTCGTCCAAAGAGCCGCCCCTTCGTGGTCGGCGGAACAGCTGATGTTCTCGTGGAGAAGGCAAATTATAGAGGAGAAGACACTCCTTCTTCTTTCTGTTGACTCGCGTCTTGTCGAGGAAGAAGAAGAAGGGAGAAGACCGTTCACCTTTCCACTTCCCTCTTCTCTCTTTTCACGTGTGAGAAGGGCAAGGGAGGAGACCTCTTCGAGAGGTCGAAGGACGGGCGTTCTCCTCTTGGAACATGAGCCAGGGCCACTTCCACCACCTTGAGTAACTCCCACTCTCAGATGTTCTCTTCTCCCTGGTCTTGATCCGCTCTCTGACGACATGTCCCCTTCTATCTCCATTGAAGAGGGGGAGAGGTCGAGCAAAGAAGGAGGGGGGCTCGATTTCAGTCTAGGAAAGGGAAGCTCCATTGCGGGGAACTGCCACTTAGGAGCAAAGACGAAAGACGACCTCCAAGGAGAAGGCACAAATACAGCTCGCACTCACTAAGAATAGACTGAGACAAGAAGAAGAATGTGGAAATGATGAAGGGGGCGACGGCGAGTGATGTTCCGGGAAATCTCTGGCCCCTCGTCGAGTCTCCCTCCTTGTCTTCTTCTTCTCCTGCCGCAGTCCTCTTCAAACACTCAGACAAACGTGGATTTCGACATGAAGCGAGCAGAGGGGAACTCTTTCCTCTCTTTGCAGTCAAGAACTTCCCAACAGTCCTCCGACTCGCCAACAAGTATCTCGTCTCCAAGGTCATCCATGCCTGCGAAGACTTCGTTCTCGATCCTCTCAAGGACTTCAAGTCTGCTTCTTCTTCCCCCTTCAGTCTCGGACTTTACAGGAAGCAGAAGCCGGATGAAGTGCTCACGCTGCTCATCGCCTCAGCAGACCATCATCTGGCACGTCCCGTGGTGGAGAAGTTGGTGCTGAGACTCGCCTCCGAGGACAAGGCCATGTTCAATCGACTCAAGTTGAGTCGAATGCTGCCTGCTCAGGTTCCTCCTTCTTCTCTTCCTCTTCACAGTTCAGATCTACGGCGCCGTCATCGGCACTTCCTTAAATCTCTCTCAGATCCGCGAGCAAGAGACCATGAACGGCCATGTCTATCGCACAGAGCGCAATCGCACGAGGTGAGTCCAATCCCGTCAAAGATATGTTTCAGATGGCGCCGCGGAGCATGCGTCCACTGTCGCCATATCACCGACGCGGCGACGTGCGACATCTGCCGCACGGTGAGTCTTCTCTCCTCCTCCCCTCAACCTCTCTCACTTGTTGATCTGGACAAAGACTCTCGTCGACGAACCGGAAATAGTTCTTTCGAAGGGGGAAGAACAACCAAAATATTGCCTCGACCCGATGAGCGCTCAGAGAGCGGCCGCTTTCTTCCTTCGCCCCGGGACCTCGATCAGCAGCCTTGAAAGCACAGTCTATTGGAGAGATTGCAGACTCTCTGCGAGACACATACTCGAATCCAACCGTGTCCCAATGACTATGGTCGTCGTCTTCTGGAGGAAATGCGCAAGAATGTCGTGGAACTCGACTACAAGGACTAAGAAACTTCCTTCTCTTGTAATCCACATTGGACTCTTCTCCTCGTCGATGCTCCGAAGTGGCACGAGTAACCGGTGTTAGGAGAGTCAAGAGCTGACTTCATCCTCCTCTCCCCGATATGAACAGACTCCTCGTATGTGTATGTACATAGAGCATGAGAGGGCTTCCTCCCCCTCCTCCGCCTCCCTCATCCTTCGAGGCATTTCCAGCTTCTTAGTTCTCATTTCTTTAGTTCTTCTACTTTTCCCAACTACTTGATGGTGTTCTCGAATGGATTCCGTTGTGTTGCCGCTTTGCCCGTCGTCTCCTCCCTTTGCCGTTGTCGGTGACTGCTCGGGTCTCCTCTTCTTCCTTCTTCTTCGTGTCCATCCCATCTCTCTTCCAGCAAGAGAGATTTGGAATAAACTAATTCCACCACTTCTCGAGGGGTCACCACAACAAGAAGAAGATGAGAGGAGAAGAAGGAACAAGTTTGATAAATCTCTGCCAAATGCTTTTTTCGCCCTCGACGGCCTCTCACTGGAGGAGGGGGCAAGAGAAGTCGATCCCTTCAAAGAGAAGAAGACTTGTCACTCCATTCTCTCCACTTTCACACCAATCCAACGACTCTTCTTCTTCTTCCTCAAGTTGTTCGACAAAGACGAGAAGGAATATTACCGCCCGTCCCTCTAATTCAATGTATGAAGAAGATGAAGTCGTCGAGGGGCTCGCGACGACCGTCTGCCCGCCCCTCCCCGCAGTGTCCCCTTCCCCTTCCCTTCCTCCATCGCGTCTCAATGCTTGAGCATCGTGTTCCTCTTGCAGCATGGAGCACTTGTCAATGCGACGTCTTCCTCATCTGGGCGAGTTGCTCTTCACCTCGTGGGCCTTGATCAGCTCCCGTGTCTCGGCGGCCAATCCCCATGTGAACCAATGTCTCCTTCGCTGTAAAGACAATCACATGGTGGAGGTGAGTCTTCTTCTGTCTCTTCATCTTCTCCAGATGGAGAACGAATGGTCGATGTCCTTCGCCTTGCCTCTTCTGTCGCTGCTGCAGTCGACGGGCGACGAGGGAGCCGCCTACGCCAAGGCTCGCCTCATTTGCCAGTGCGTTCGCGCGTCCTTTTTTGCTCCTCGAATATTCTCCTTCGCCGCCTTCTTCTCTTCTCCAGAGGAATCTCGACCCCGACAGCAATTAGACGGCCATTCTTTCTCTTCCCTCCCTCTACCCCTTCTTCAGCCGAACTCTCCCAACTTGTCGCCTCGTCGTCCTTCCCCCGGTGGCCCTTTCCCCTGGGGACTCTAAATTCACTCGCCTCACTTCATATTCGGAACCTCGAAACGAAAAGCGCAAGAAGACGATTTGCTACGGTAGTCTTCATCTCGAAGGAAGAGGGTGAAATTGGGCGACACGCATTAGTGGCGAGATGATGAAGAGGGAAGAGGGGAGCCATTGGGACAGCCGAAAAAGGGGAATGGCTGCTTGTGAGAAGAGTCGCCCGAGAGGCGCCTCTGCCTTCCCTCGACGCGCCGTCATCTTCTGGTCGGCAGATCGCGTGAAACATAATTGAATCCACTTCCTCGGAGACCTGCGAGTGCCCCGAGAGAAAAGAAGAAGAAGAAGATGGCGAGGATTCAGAAGCAACGAGCAACTCGAGGTGTGTCTGCGAGGCTGCAACGACTCCACCGAGCAGAAGATCCTTCTCATTGGCCTCGCCCCTTGGAAGTCGACCTGTTCCAATCTTGATGGTCTTCTCGCCTTCCCCTCTCTCACTATAGATTCCAGGTCTTCGTCGGCAGTTTCCCTGTTGGAAGGACCACAGCGGCCATCTCTCCTCAGGCTGCGGTCAGGAGACGGCGGGAGTGCGGGACTCCTTCAGTCAATTTGCCGTCAACGGAAGTCTTCCAGCTGTAGCTTCTGTTTGCAAGTTTGTATCTTGTCTCTTCTAGTTCTTATTGTTTCAGTGAATTCGATCGTTTTGCCGCTTGCATGGTGAATGAGTACGCCAAGTATTGTGGATCTGCAGCAGAGGAGGTCTGTTTTGTCCCCTTCTCAGGAACAAAGAAATTCAGTCGACAGCTCGAATGTTCTCAGCAAGCAAGCATGCTATCAAGCAAATGCTGCAACTCAAATGGAGCACTCTACCCAAGACCTGCTCCAAGGATTTTGTTAGACGCGACACCTCGGGCGAATTCTTCGCACCGCTCAGCGTCGCTTCGCCAACTTCCCTCTCCCTCATCTTACTTCTTGTTCTTCTTCGATAGCTCATATCAACCTCCTTGAGAGCTCCTCCCTGCCTACCGGTACTCAAGCGCTGTCTTTCAACACTCTTGTATATAGTCCTCTTTTCTTGTTCATCGACTTTATTTTTTCTCCCATGTACACAAAATCAGAGCAACGTCAAATTCTCAGAATAAGACAGTCTAAAATAAGGATGCGAAAGGGAGAGAGCACCCATAAGAATACACACCCAAGATGAACGCACTGGATAGCAGCTTACCTAGTGACTTAGCCCGTGTTTCGGTCGACCAACTCGTCAAAGAGTGGCTTGACCTGTCCCCACCTAAATACTTAGCCCTATTCAACAAAAATATTATTTCTAACAATACAATAAAAATAAACAAACCTACCGGCATAGTTAAAAATAGCCTAACAAACCTTCTACTTCAATAGGCACAAGCACCTCACCAAGGTGCGGATTAGTTTTCTTTTAAAAATGATCGGGGATGAAAGATTCTTATGAGACCGAGTCGAGGCGATTCCAAGGGCAGAGGACGAGTGAAGAAGGAACTCAATCGTAGAGCTTGTTCAGCTCGCGGATGTGACCGTGAACCTCACGAGCTCCCGTCTCTCTGCAAGAATTGAGTGAGAGCTTTGAACGTGACCAACTTGATAACGTTTTGGTGGAACTCGTGAAGCTGTTCAGGAGTCGGACCAAGTCTCTTGGCAGGCAACGCCTTCAACGCAGCCACCAACCATCCCGATTGTTTCTGCAACAATACATGCCATGGAAGCTCGAAACAAATGAGCTACATTCTTGTCGATCTTGCCGAGAAGAACAACGATGTCTGCCATGTCCCTCTTGAGCGCGCCGGACACCTCGAAGAGAGCCGCGTGCAGGGAAGCTGTCATCAGACGCTCGCCATAAGTGTCAAGCAGCGCTTCCGCTGCGCTCACTCCAGCATCGTGGTAGTTCGCCTGAAACATTATATAAAAGCGCTAGGTGAGCCTCACCCTGCGTGCCGCAAGCAACGAGTCGAGGATCTCAATAATGAATTTTGTCGCTGAGCGGTTCGCATCTTGATGGTCCACAGCAAGAGCAGTGAGAGCGCAGTCGAAGAGACTCGCTGCCATTCGATGCTGGAAGAAGTCCGAAGGACAACGCTGTATGCATCTGAACACGATGACGTAAGCGATTAAAACAATAAACGAGCCTCGAAGAAAGACGAAATAGGTCGTCCACGGTGTCCGGATTGTGCTTGAAACCATCAGGACGCTTCAACACCTCAAAAGAAGACGTCGCCAGCTTCTGCAAATGAACTCATTTAAATCCCGGACATGCGGCAAAACCTCGAGCATCTGAAGAAGGCTGGGTCGCATATCAGGGAAGCCTCCGTATTCATCGACGAGAATCGATGCAAGATAAAGGATGCACGAATGGGGATGCCTTTCATACAGTGTAATGATCTAAGCCGCCATTACAAATAGAAAATGACAAACCTGATGACCAAGAGGAGCGACAAATCCAAGACTTTGCGAGCCAAGACTGCGAACCAGAAAGCGAACTGCACGACAAGCGTGCTCCACTACGCGCACTAAAGATCTTCTTTGACCTGTGGGAAGAAATGAAACCTTGAGTCTCGTGAGTAGCCAGTGTTTGTGAAATTGCTGTCCAAACGATTTGAGCCGTTTCCCTCCACGGCGCTGGTGGTCCGGCACCAATCGGGAACGCAATTCCCACTCCGCCATTCTGCGTCGGCAACTTTGTGCGCGTCAAGAAGTGAGTGATACCTGTCCTGGCTCTTTTGGGGCCCACGGCTTGATGCATCGAAATATGGAACTAAGGCGATCAAGCCACAGAACCACATCCGACGAAAGGCGCACCCAAGAATCGCTATTCTCCTCATCGCCTGTTCGTCGCACTCCTTGCGGATTCTCTTGAATACACTACAAAGGATATTTTTTATGAACGAAAAATTCTAACCTTGATGAGTCGTGTTGTTTGAGGTTCTACTGACAAGGCAATATGCCTGCTGATCTCTTCTGGAGGAAGACAGACAGTCAGATGCGTATGAGCTAGAAGAAATTCTGATTAGCAAAGCTTGTGGTACCTCGAAGCAGGGAAAGAATTGCGGTCTCAGAAGACTGGCCACCAACAGGACTTGCTTCCAGAGCTGGCACCACCTTGTGAATGATTGTGTCGAGGACGGCCGGATTATGTTGTATAATCACTTCCGCGCACTGTTCACTCAGCTTCTCAATGGATTCTCCAACTGTGACAGCAAGGCCTTTCACTTCAAGCAATGTAAGCAGCCAACTCAATACACCATCTGAAATGAGTTCTCTTCCAAAGCTAAACACTCTCACCAGCATTCGTATTATGTTCTTTGAGCCACTCGGAGAGATTTCCGACAAGGGCTACCGAAGTGGCCAACAGAGCGGGATGAGCCAACGGCGGCATTTCCAGTACTGCACGTAGAAGCTGCGGAATCACACCCAATTCCGTCCTGAAAATGAATCATAAGAATGTTAGTAGAGCTTACGGCAAAAGATTGGAGACAATTGAAGAGATGATGAACATAGCCGCTTCTAGCTCATCCCATGTTCCGGCCGAATTTGCGCAATCCGTTAGCGTCTTGTACATCTGAATCCTCAACTTCTTTCAAAAACGCACCATTTCAACACAAGTATTGCTGCCAATAATAAAGACGACATCTTTGACCGTCTCAACCAATTTCAATCGAAACTCGGCAAAGTCGCCTGTTGGATCGGGAATGCCCACTTCGTCTTGCTCTATCCGCGAGTGTTTGTACAAAGCGGCAATGTATCTAAAACAACGAATTCGACAAAAACTGAGAGCATACCTGGTGACATACGGCTTAAACTTATCGACTCTCGGATCCGATTGTGCATCAAAAGCATAAAGAAGTTCGGAAATGCGATACCACACATTGAAAGTCATTTCAATCAGCTGCAAGCCATCAAAACAAATGCCAGAAACGTACAGAGTAATCATGATGTCCAGCGACAAGAAGCAAGATCTCCATGGTTTGTAACGATCCAAGAGAAGTTCTTGATTCACTTGGTTCATTCACCACCTTTTCCATCAGCGACTCCGCAAGTTCAACAAAAATCCGCGTGAAATTGTTCAGCCTGAAAATGCCCCATTTAGTCGTTCTACGAAACCTGTCAATGTCTTCTTGGGCGACAGCCACATTGAAGGCTTCTTCGAGGTTGAAAACTTGTTGCTGTGTCGTTAGCAAAAGAGCCCTAAACAGCGAATGAATCAACAAGCTTTCAACGAACAAATGAGTTTCGTTGTCCTCGCATCGATAAAGCGCAGATACAAGCGCCTCTGTAGCCGCATCGTGCAAAGTCGTTGAAACTGCCTGCGATGACTAAAGCTTACATTCAAAAGTTGTGTAGAATAAAACTAACCAAGATCTGAAATATGACCGTGAGCAGATGACTTTGGGCAAGACCGTCGGTCGGAACTGAAGGATTTGAGAGGAAAGCGCTGAGACATAGAAGAATTCTTCGAAGAACTTCCACATCAACACTTCCGCCATCAGGAACGTGAATCTGTTTCTCGAAAACAAGAGACTAAAGACGAATTAAACTGAGTTCAGAAACGAACGAGGAAATTGATGACATCATTGGTGTGCTTGGCCAGCTCTTCTCGGACAGTTTTTCGTCGATTCTCACCAACTCGAATTGTCTCCACTTCTTCCGGGAACACTCTCAAGAGCGTAAGCAAGGTTCGAGCACGATCACCTTCCCAACTTGAGAATCTTCAAGAAATTTGATAAAGCTAGACATGAAATGCACCTGTTGAGAATTTCGGCAATGAAATCGTTCCACTCTGGAACTTGAAGATAGAGATCCGCGATTGCCAGACACAGTTGAGTGCAAGTCGCTTCGGAAGTTCCGTCATGTCCGATCACCCTTCTAGAACATTATATCTGATTCAAAACTAAAACTTGCCCCAAGTGATTGATAAGCGATTCCCTCAAGGAAGGCAGTGATTCCACGGGCAAAGTGCTCAGTTCTTTCAACACTTTCTGCCGCAGCGTCTGTGCCGCGAAACAAATTGACGTTGGGTTGCGATGTTCGCCGAGGATTTGATCGCACAACGTCCAAGCGTGCATCTAAAGGATTAGAAATAGGTGAGAAAAGCTTCCTCTAACCGATTTCTGGAACTCATTGAGCCACGTCTGGGCTTCCGCATTGTTCGGTCCACCGCTGTAGAAGACGTCGATGGCGTGGTACACGCTTGCCACATCCATCGAAAGCGCCATTTCTATATACAACAAGCATGTAACTGGGAGATAAGCACTGGGAAATTTCAACCGCGCAGGAATCTCGCATCATTTCTAAAATATTTATCGTCAACAAAGTTCCGAACAACAACTATTAGATTACAAATGTACAGGAAAAATCAATGCCAGCAGGCAGACGATAGAGCTCTAACCTAACTCTGGGAAACAAAATGCAATTCTTGCTTCCCAAGGCACTCAGAACCCAAAGACTCTTCAGGTGCAAGTAGACAATAAATCCCATCGAGCCTCGAGAAGGGCACGAACGCAGCCTGTTTGCGTAGTAAAGCCGCCGGCAATCTTGTGTGGACTTGCTGGGCGAATGTGCATGAGATAGCCCTGGCCTTGCAATGTAGCGAGCTGAAGCGAATTTAAATGATCTCAATGTTTCAGCATACATCTGGCATTGCCGGTCCATTTGTAGGCAGAACAACTGGCTTCCAAATGAAGGGCTTTCCAGCATTCGCTTGTTGCGATACTCCCCACGACGTCTTCGTTGCTTCTGGTCGTTTGCGACGACTCTCCAAAAGCTCCTTGTTGCGACGCTTCTGACGTGCCTGGCGCTCCTTTTCTTCGAGTTCCGCTTCAATTTGACGCTTGCGTTCGCGATCCAGAATGACCTGCAACCGTTGTCAATTGAAAGGCGCTAATCAACCTCGGCGGGGAGTTGCGAATCACGCAGTTCTTCCATAATGGCCTTCTTTTCCTGAATGACATCCTTGGCCGAAACCTTCTGCTCCTCGCTGTGAGCCTGGTGTAAGCGAGCCTTCATTTCGCGCTCCTCGCGCAAATTTCGCTCGATCCATTCCTGATCTGCATCCAAGCGCCGTCTGTTCCTCTCGATTTGTTCAGCATACTTGTCTTTGAACGCCTCAATCTAAACCAGAATTAAAAACTTTCTTTTCTGACCTCTTTCTCAGTGCACTCAACATCGGTTTCCGTTGTCAAATTTATGACGTAAGTCTCGACGTTTTCCAGGTAATCGTTATATTGCCGAAGATTTTCGAAGTCATCCTCTTTGAGATTGAAAACCTAGAAACCCCACAAAATGACGAATGAAACACTGAACCTTTCTCAGACGCTTGCGAACGAAGTTTTCCTTCTCAATGAGTGGATCGTCAAATATCTGTTCCCAGAAATTGGTCTTGCGGAGCATGCGACCGCACACGTGACACGGAGCGGCGTTGCGAGCATAGAGATGTTCCACACAAGTGCGACAAAGCGGATGCCCGCACTCGTTGATCATGAGAACCAATGCTTTGTTCGTATATTCCGTCGATTTGCACTTGATACATTCACGCATTCTAGAACATGAATCGCTCTAGAACCTAGCTCACTTGGCAGAATAGATTATCTTCGTCTAGCGTCGCAATGCCGTCGACGAAGCTTTGTTTTTGAGTTCCTGAAGCGTGACGCAACTTGGAATGCCAACCTCCTCAATGACGATTTTGCGCGATGGATAGAGCTGATTCAGAGCAGTCTGACGTCGAAGAACTTCTAACTGTTCCTGCGCTTTCTAAATAGAATGAAATCTTAGTACAAGCTAAGATTCGTACCGCAAATAAACGTTGTTGTTCGACGGGATCGTTAAGCGCTGCCTCGCGCGAAGCACGGAAGTGTTCACGGATTCGACGGTGTGCGAATTCGCGATAGTTGTATTGCGTGAACTAAGAACTTTGCGGAAGGAACAAAACTCTCACCTTTCCTGCTTCTCGCTGAAGTTGCTTGTAAATTTTCACCCAAGCAGCTCGCGGAACACTCGACATAAATGCCACGACAACTTTGTCCCAGAGTCCTTCCTTACGTTCGTCCTTTCCTGATACACAACAATCACATCGAACTAAAAGTCAAGAGGCAACACGCATCAATACACTGTGAAACAACGAAACGAAAGCAAGCGCCAGAGAGCGCGCGCTGCTCCAAACGTTTGAAATTTACTACAGTAATCGCGAAATTCGCGCACTGCTCGCGCGTTTTTCGCGAGCGGTTGTTGGCTGACTCTGCGGACTTAGATTTCTTTCACGCGCGTCTGGTTTTCTCCACTTGTTTCGTGGTGCACTTAGAGAGTTCTTCGTGTTGGTGCCGCGGAAAGCCATTCCAAGCGCGTGACTGAACAAGCATGCTTGCAGATTGCCACGTTGTCACATTGCCCTAATTTCTCATCCGAAGCTATCAAATCAATTTCCTGTTCTCGTCATCGACTTCCTGACGTCTTCCTGACGGACGCTCGAAATGGCCGGAGTTCGAGGTATGAACCACTTTCCGGGAAAGGGAAACGATGAGGCATTGGGCTAAAACTGGATGGGGCGAGTTTTTGCATGACGCTGGCAGATGCAAATACGCGCTTAGCTTGGCGTCTTTAATCGCGCTCGTTGGTGTTAGCGAGCGGTCGACTTCTTGAAAGCGCGTGATGGGGTGGCGCTGCGACTGTCGCATTCGCGGCGATCCTGTGGGAAGTAAGCTTAGAGTAGTAAGATATCTTCGTTGCTTGCAGCTGTGGTGCTGCTCGCCCTAGCCGGAGTCGTTGGGCTCACGCTCCTCGTTCTGGGATGCGCTCTTCCCATCTTCCAGTAAGTCACGTTTTTGCTATCGTGACCTAAGCGCTCCAGATCATGGTGGCCACTCTTCGTCATTGTGTTCTACGTGGCTTCGCCCATTCCTCTGATGATTGCCCGGCATTATCAGGTTAGGCATATATTTTTCCTTCAACAAGCAATTTTGTAGGAGGATCTTGCCGGAACATCGGCGTGCATTGAGCTTTCTCTCTTCCTCACAACCGGCATCGTCGTCTCGGCCTTTGCGCTGCCGATTGTGCTCGCTCACGCTGGGACTGTGAGTTTTAGTTCAGCTTACCTCAACCAACCTGTGTTTCATTTTCGCATGATATTATTGTTTGCCGCACCTAGTGTATTGCCAAAATCGCAAAAACCTTGTGCCTGAACCTTGTGGTGCTTGTGGTTGTGTGACTCGGTGTTGTAACTTGCAGATCCATGCCTTCGCCGCCGTCTTTGCTACTCTCGGCTCGGCGACGATGTTCTCGACCATTCTTGCCTACTTCTACGCGCATCGTGAGGACGACAGCGGATGGGGAGCGCCTCTCTTCTAGTTCGACGCGTCTCATTCCTTCCATATAAGGTCTTGCTGAAGTTGAAGCCTGTGGCATGGTTGTTGTGAATTGTGGTTCACGGGCATTCTTTCCTCTCAATTTTTCTTTTGTTTTTCCTTATGTAACTAAGCAACACCACACCCCCTTCTCCTCATCAGTTTAGTCACGAGCTGGTCGTTTCAGATTTCTTTCGGGGCACTCTTTTTGGTATTTCTCGCAAATGTGGTTTCCTTCGGGGCCATCATCGCCTACTTCAAGCTCTTCAACGAGGAAGAGCTGAATGAGATGTCGCTCTGGTAGCTCGTCATCCATCCATCCTTTCTAATAGTTCCCAGTCCGTATTCATCGTTTCATTCAGGTGCTTTCCTCACGAATTTTCTTTGCTTTTGTGTAGTGCCATCCTTGCACTATTCCCCGATCCTTGCACTTCCATCTCTTATTTCCACCTTGTGGGATGTGTAGGCAATTCTTGTTGTGAGATGTGAAATGTGCTGTATTATTCCCACTCTTTTCCTCAATGTCTGGGTCTAACAGTGATGTCCTATTCTGGCTGCTGCTGCATCTAACTTATTCTCCACTTGTACCAATTCATTTTTTGTACAGAAATAAAAACCATCACGTTTAATAAGTTAACGTTCTCATAGCCTTGTTCAATGTTTACAGATATGCCAATTGCAAGGAGTTAGAACTGAACGAGATGCTTGTCGAGACTTGTTGTGGCCTCCTTGCCAAAGTATCTGCAGATCTGCGGGGCGTCAAGAGATCCGTGAATGTCGCCGAAAGTCTTCTTCAACCGTCCCAAGGTCTCCTTCGTCGGTCCCTTTGAGGACTTCGCTGTCATCGGGTCTTTGGGCGAGCAGTTGAACGCCTCAGCGAACTCGGGCATCTGACGGGCGATGCCGTGGACTCGCACGTTGGCTGCCGAGTGCGGGTCAAGGCGATCAGCGGCAACACGATCCAAATCCGAGTCCGCCTCACAGCGCTTTGCCGCAAAAGCATAGAAGAAGAGCTGCTCGTTTGTGATGGGCAAGTCGGGATAAGGGCGAGCCTGCAACTCTCCCTTTTTCTCTCATTCTCACCTTCATGTCTATCAATTTTGACAGTGCCTCAAACGCAACTCGAGCTCCTTCCACATCGACGGTGTCCTCTTGAACGGTCTGATCTCCACTTCGACCTTCTTCGCAGGGGTCCTAGGGAGACTGTGAAAGAAGCCTCACTTACCAAATCTTCTTCGGAGCAGATATTCGAGTACTGTCGGACGTAGCAGTTGGTTGTGTTCTGATAGTAGCTGCAGTCGAAGTCGAGAGCTGCGGGACAGCGCTTCGGCAAGATAAACGTGTGCATGAGCTCATGACCAAGGGTCGCTCCGAATCCACCATACTGTAAAGGGAGGGAGGGGAGTGAGAAGAGGGAGGGACAGACCAAAGCCGAGATGTGGACGTCGACCGTGGACTCGACGATGTACGAGGCGAGCACCGTCACCTTCTCGATCGTGTTGTATGCATTCGGACTCATGAAGTCTCGCAGTCGCAGTAGGAACTCAAAGCTGCACTCAGTCTCTCTCTTGCCCCTCAAAGAGACTTACTCAAACTCGCCAAGGACTTGAGAGACGGCGTAGTTGTGCCAGCGAAGGACGTGCCAACGTGTTAACCCCGGCCTGAAGAAGTCTCGGAGAAGAGAAAGTTGCGAACATCTTGGCGCGTGCAGTGTAGTAGGCCTGATGATAGTCGCGTATCATAGACTCGATGGCCGTCAGATTTCGATCAAATTCGTCAAAGTCGATGTGCAAACTCATGTTTGTGAGTGTCCGAATGAATCCCTCCACCCTGAGAGAGCCGTTCAAGCGGTCTGTCTTCTCTTGCAGCCAGGGTGTCGCCTGTTACCATAACCCCTTAACTCTCCTCGAGAACCGCGAATTTCGCCTCCATGGCCTTGCGGATGTTGGAGTCGACATCATGAAGGAAGTCGCGGTGCTGGATGGAGCCGGCCGAGTGGTTGAGGAGGTTGTCCATGATCACGAAGCGAGTGAAGAGGGCGATGTAGAAACGAAAGCTTTGAGTTGGCTAAGAAGACTCCCTCCTCACAGAAGATGACTCACGATGCGTCCGAGGTCCTTGACGAGACCATCACAGAGAAGGCGAATGCGACCCGCGAGCGCTGTTTGGTTGTCCATCTCGAGCCAGCGAGGCTCTTGTTTGGAATAATTCTGGATGATGTCTAGAAAGGGATACGGCGATGGAGGAACCTAAAGAGGAAGCATATGGATGCATCGACAAAGATACCGGCAACGAAGTGATGATGTTCCGATATTCAGTCTAGAAGTCTCGATCATCTTTTTCCCCCTTTACTTACACTTAGACAAGAGACGTTGAGTCCGCATCTCTCATCCAGATCTGGCAGATAGCTGTCCGTGTCGTATGACCCATTGACGTTGTGGAACTCGAGCTGAAGAAGAAATGAGAGAGTGGAAAGACGGACAATGATGAGATTCTTCTCGTTGCCGTCAGTCTCCTCCTCGTACATCCTCTCCATTGTGTCGAGAGCCTTCCAGAAGATGAGTTCCTTCCTCTCAGCTCCTCGAGGACAGACATGACGATAGAAGTTGTGACAAGGGGAGATCGACTCATTCATGTACTTCTCCAGATGATCTCTGTCCAAGATGAAAGAGAAGAAAGAGAGATCTTACTTGAAGAGATCTGCTGTCGTGGAAGAGAAGAGAAGGACGAAGAGAGGCCACGGAATAATCATCCCGAGGCGAGACTAGTGCAGGATGGCCATCGAGGCTTTTATTCTCAGCTTCTTGGTCAGTGTGTTGACCTGCGCATGACGATGAAGAGAAAGCCTCCTCGTCCCCGCAGATGTGCAAACCTTGTCGGGTGTCGTCGCCCCTTCTCCCCCTTGGGGCATGCTTCTCTTCTTTTTTACTCTTTCCTCTCATTGTCTGGCTTTCAAATGTCATGACATCATCATCGAACCACCTACATCAACAGTGCAGACTCCCGAAGCGAAAAACACTACAATTACCGTAACAAAATTCGTACGCTCACCGATTACTGCGTGCGGTTTGCGAAACGTTGTAATGGCGCAATGTTGCTTGTGTGTTCAAAACTGCGGGTTCTTTGTCGTTTGTGGTGCTGTTTATCGCGTTCATTTGAGTGTTTCAGCGATGGGGCGAGGACACAACAGCGCCGGGTCGCGTCCGTTGCCAGCCAAGTCTGCACAGTCTTCGCCGGCGAAGGCCTTGGAAAAAGGCCTTCTGCCAGGTTTCTTCTTTGCGTGGTGTTCATGGTTTAGGTCGTCACAAATGCGATTGTCAAGCGCGGACTCATCCGCTCGTTCTCAACTGCCTCGTTTGCGGACGTATCGTATGCGTGCAAGAGGGTAGTGGCCCGTGCTTCTTCTGTGGAGAACTAGTGTGCACGCGCGAAGAACGCGAGGTATTGTGTATCACAGTTTCTTGCACGCCCTAGATTTTGGATCGCGGATCGAAGAAGAGTGCAGAGTTGCTGGCCAAGCTCATGGGCTCGGACAAGGGCGTCTCACTTTCGTCTGTTGGCGCCGGTCTCAAGAAGGCCGTCAACTTCAGGGACAAACTACTCGTTGCCGATGCAGACACGTGCGCTTATTAAACTGTTGTTGAAGAAAAAGCTTTCAGTGAACGAAGAACGCAGGTCCAAGATCTTGAGTGCGACTATTCCAACATTGAGAACAACATTTTCCTTACGCCCGAAGTTCGTTATCAAGGTTGCTCAGATACTCAATGTTCAGGAACGTTCGGCCATAATCAAAAGGCGAAACGAACTTCGTGAAATACGCGAACAACGTCGAAAGGCCGTCTACGTCACCTTGGACTTCGCAAGAGGAACAGCGATAGAAGAAGAACAAAAGATGAGGGACACGGATCCAGCTCACGACGTCATTATTCGTGATATCCTTGAGCGATCAGAAGAAAGAAGGAGGAGGGACGAAGGCACTGAACGGTTGGAATGTCAATGGGTACCCAAAGGATTCGTTCCCAAGGTTTGTGTCCTTGCTTGTCATGCTTCTTAGTATTACGAGACGGATCAAACTCTGCCCAAGGCTCAACCTATCGATGATTTTGACTTTTTGGCGCTGCAAAACGATGAATTGATGATGGCCGAGGTTGACAAGAAAGGCTACACGATTAGTTTACCACAACCGACGGCGTCGCTCTTGATGGCTGGTGTTATTAGGTTTGAAGAACCTATGCGCTTACCGATTAAGATTTGTTCGGTGGGAAGAGGATTTCAATCTGAAGGGTCCGATCTTCATTAGCTCAGCTGTTCTGCCGCCATCAAAGTCTTTAATTGAAGAGTGGAAGAAGCGAGTTCCAAAACGTATGTCAAGCTATACGTTCTTCTCATGTATTGCAGTGGAAGAGCTAGACTTGACACATCCAGTAGGATATTTACTAGGACGGATTCGACTTGTTGATTGTCATACTTTGCAACAATTTCATGAGAACGTATAGCGCTTCATTCTACGAGCACTCCCTGTTTCAGTTTAGCAGCAAAGAGTTGATAGTGGAGGAAAACGGCAAATATGTGATGGAATTCGCCTTTCCCGAGCCGCTTCTTCAACCAATTCCATATATTCCACGCCAAGGACTGTATACTTTGGAACGCGAATTGAGAGATGTTCTCCGAAATGCTTGTTTGTAACACTTCTTTTGATGCAATCGAATTCGAATGATAAACGTTCTATGAATTCTGAGGCTGTTTTGGGCGCTGTTTGGCGGCGACGAAGTATCGCTTTATTCTTTTTCCTTGAAATGTCATATGCTCAGATATTCGCACGTTTCTGAGGGCGATGGCTGTTGATGGAGCACATGGTGCCTTCTTTGGGCTTTCGCCACACGATGAAATCGAGGTGAAGAATATCGCAGGTAGTGCGGTATCCGAGTTTCCTTATTATTGTTTGTAGGACGCGTGATAACCCAACTTGGGACGCAGCCACTTGTCGTGACGAAAACGCTAATGCAGTTCGGATTCGAGCCATTTCCACTGGTTCTGGGCAAGAGCTTCATCTTCACGGGTCGTGATGTCTATTTCCTGCCGAACGCCTTTTCTTACAGTTAGTCGTGATACATACCGGGAAGCTTTTATTTCAGTTCGCCAGTTGGGAGCGGAGCGTGGCTACAGAGTTCTCTGGACGGGTCTTGATGCAACGCTCACGGCGACTTTAGTTGGATCTGTGGTTGCCTGGCGCTTCCGTGACTATCTCGACAAGTACTATCCCGAAGTGGGCGGCAAGGCAGCCGATGAGAAAGTCGGGGAGGAGACTCTCAGTCACGCAGACAGCGCTCGACGATTTCTTCGACGTGCCATTCGTAGATCGGTTCGTCTTCCTTCTCTCTGTCAGAGTGACATTCAGGTGGTGCAAGTGGCATCTACAATTGCGGCTCGTCCTTTCGTCGTCATTTCTATTCGTCAGATCGCGCAAATCATCGGTGGCGAGGCGAAGTATACAAATCTCTTCCAAGCCCTGCGCCTCATTGGCAACGAGGAGGGTCCTGCCGGCTTTTTCTCCGGTGAGCTCTTTGCCAACATAATCTCTTTCTCAGGTCTTGTGCCAACTATCATCGCGGAATTAACAGTGATTTGGGGATTGCACACGGTTTGGTTTGCTGTTGAGCGATCCATCGTCTCCAGCGGACTCTATGAGAAGGTTAAGCTTGCTTCTTTTCTAAACATCTTACAGAAGGACGAAGACTCAAAGGCTCAATTGGAGCAGTTGCACACCGCCGTTCATTTCCTGCTTCCAATGGCTGTGAGCCCTTGGTCGTACCCGTTCCACGTGTTGTCGACGGTGCTGGCTGTGGCCGGTTCGGGTCTTGCCGTCTCGCTGCTGCCCTACTCGCCGGCGCATGCGTCCTGGCAAGATGCCTGGGCGTATCTCGGAGTGAACGGCCTCGCTCGTGGAAGTCGCTTCTTCCTTCGTCAGCAGAAGGGCGCGATTCGTGTTGGAATCGACAAACAGATCTATGCCAACAACACGCATTTCGCTTAGAGTGCCACTCTCGAACTGCGACTTCTTCCAATTCAACCGGTTATGATTCAGCGATCTTCCTTCCCGTCTACTAGACGATCGCTAGTCTGGCATTGTATTGTCGAAAAACGTATCTTTTTGTTCCATATAAACCAATTTGCCGAGGACTCTGTTTCATGTTTGAAAGGATGTCACAGACATCAACTAAGCTCTTCTACAGGATTTGAATCATTGGTGCACCCTCCGACACCTAGCCTAAACCTTTTGGCTTCACTCTTCACTCTCGACTCAGACGAAAGCAAAGATTGTTTCCCTTGAAGGGTGTCCCCGAATGAGGACGAGAACTTTCGGACCCTCAAGACGGTCGTTTCCACTCGCCTTCGACCTCCTCAGAGATAAGCGGAGACCGCCTGGACGAAAAACTTCACCTCCAGAGGGAGAATGACAGGCGATGACGCCACTATAAATACCGAAGGCGAACGGGGAATCCCCAGTCTCTTGTCCCTCTCGCTCTTCGTCTTCCCTTCCGCGTCACTCGGCGGCTTTCTTTTCGAGACTTTTCACAAAGATCTTTCCTTGCAGTCGTGGGAAGCACGTCAAGGATATAAGCAAGCGTCAGGTTCCCGAAGGTGCAAGAGGCCTCCGAAGAGGGAAGAGAAGAGGATGTTCCTCGCCGCTACGTCTCCTCCTCCAGACGACTTCGATGATGTGGCCGAGGCAGCCCGCAAGATGTTTCAACCACCCGTCGTCGTTGCTTCCGCCAAAGGAGAGGTGCTGCTCTCTTTTCTCAAGTACTATTTCCAAGACGGAAAATCGCCAATTACAGTACTCTCTCCCTTTTCAATGTGTCACGGTCTTCTTTTCTTCTAAACTCGGCCGAGATAGAGCAGAGACTTGTTCTCTCTCCTCCTTAGAAGAAGAAGAAGAATCCAAAAGGGCAGACTACAGTAACATTTTGAACTCTGCTTGTCAACAGTTCTCAGGGCGTCGGCATACCCAAAGGGGTCGCCGAGACGGTTTGAGAGTCTCATAAATCGCCTCGTCGGTCATAATTCGAAGAGCACGTGGAGACGTCTCCATCCCTTCCTTGCTATGTCACTCCATTCTTTTTTCTCTTCTCATCTAGTCTCCTCACCAAATTCCCAGATGTCTCTTCGACGTTTCGATGAAGAGGCGATGGGACACGCGAAGCCGATGCTCGAGGAGATCGGCGAGATCCTCCAACGCAAGAACACCGTCGTCCATCTCATGAACAAGACTGCCGAGGGTTGGTTTGTCTCCTCTTCTCTCCTCTTCTTACTGTAAAAATGTTAGGTGTGCTGTTTACAGGCTTGAGACAGATGCACGAGATGCGCGCCGAGAACCACACGGACCTCGTCTTCGACCTTTTCAGACCCAAGGGAGACAACGACAAAGCCTCCATCGCCAAACTTCTCAAAGTCTCCTTGTCCTTCTGTCAAAAGAGGACTTCTAGGTTCTGAGGAGTTTCGGTCTTCGTGAGACGGACCCGCGTCTGCAGGCGATGATGCGTCGTCTGAGGACGGCCGAAGAGATGCAAGGCGATGACGACTCCCGCACCTTCCTCCTCGACCGAGAACAGTTCAAGGAGTGAGTCTCCTTCCTCCTCCCTCTTACCCTCAACAGAATCATTACTCCTTCAATAGAGCTCATCTCAAAAGCTCTTCGAAACAATCTGATCATCCCGAACTGGTCCGGCTTCACAGCTCACATCAAGGAGATCTTCGAAAAGGCATTCCTACCTTCCTATTCCCCTACTTCTGTAGAGTCGAGGAGTGACAACGGGACAGGTGGCGCAATACATCCCCCAACTGGCCCGTCAAGACCCTTCCACATGGGGGCTCTCCATCTGCACCATCGACGGCCAGCGTCTCTCATTGGGGGACGCAGAGAAGCCGTTCTGCGTGCAGAGCATCTCCAAGGCGTTCAACTACTCGATCGTCGCCTCCGACCTCGGCGCCGACACCGTTCATTCTTATGTGGGACATGAACCTTCGGGACGTCTCTTCAACGAGATCTGCCTCGACACCAGCGGTCTCCTTATCTTGCAGAGATAGAAGAAAGAGTTCAGGGAAGCCTCACAATCCTCTAATCAATGCCGGCGCAATCATCGTCTCTTCTCTTCTCAAGAACGGACTCTCCATGGCAGATCGCTTTGACTTCGTCTTGAGAGAGTACAGGAAACTTGCTGGTGGAGAGTATGTCGGCTTCGACAATGCAACGTGAGCTTGAGAGTGAGGAGAAGGTCAAGGGTGAGAATGTAGATTCCTCTCAGAGCGAGAGACGGCTGATCGGAATTACGCTTTGTCGTACTTCATGAAGGAGAATGGGTGCTTCCCGAAGAACATCCGGGATCTTCGAGAGGAACTCGACTTCTACTTCCAGCTCTGCTCCATCGAGACCACTTGCGAGAGTGCCGCCGTCATGGCCGCCACACTCGCCAATGGAGGTGCTCGTCTTGGAGGAGACAGAATGTTGTTGTAGGAGTGTGTCCCTTGACCAGCACTCAATGCATCAGTCCTCGTCCTTGTCGAGACATCCTCTCCTTGATGTATTCCTGTGGGATGTACGACTACTCGGGCAAGTTCTCATTCCAGGTTCGTCTCCCTTGAAGAACGAGAACTCTCAGCAGGTGGGCCTGCCTGCCAAGTCTGGAGTCTCGGGAGCCATGGTGGTGGTGGTGCCGAATCTGATGGGCATCTGTCTCTACTCACCTCCTCTAGACAAACTCGGCAACAGCACAAGGGGCGTCGACTTCTGTCAGGTCTCCTCCATCTTGCGTCCCTCTCATGTTGTAGAGATTGATCGAGAAGTTCAACTTCCACAACTACGACTCCCTCTTGCACGCCGAGTCAACGAAGGTGGATCCTCGTCGAGGAGTGTCGAGTCGCGAAGCCGAAGTAGTCGTCGCTTTGCTGTTCGCGGCGAAGAACGGCGACTTCGACACCGTCCGTCGAATGTATCTCCAAGGGACGAACCTCGAGATGGCAGACTACGACGGGCGCACGGCCCTCCACATCGCCGCCTCCGAGGGACACGCACACATCATCAAGTTCCTTCTGCATGTCGTGAGAGTGGATGCAACAGCTAAGGATAGGTGAGGGGAGGGTTGAAAGAGAGGAGGACAGATGGAAGCACACGGCGTTGGACGAGGCGCGCTCCTTCGGTCACGATGAATGCATACGAATCCTGCTCAAGCATCAACTGAAGACGGCCGGGGCGAGACAGAGGACGGAGACCCTTGAAGGAGAGACTTCTGGTCGTGTGGGAATGATGCTCATCGACGAGGACGACGAGGACGATGAGAGCAGTGGTGGGTCTCCCTCTCCCAGAAGAGAAGGGAATGCAGTGGCGCCTTCACCGGGACCGGGAGGAGAACACAGCGACGCGACGACCGAGTCTGACGAGTAACTCCTCTCTCTCGCCCTCATTGAGACAGCTGTGACGAGTTGAAAATAAAGTCTTCTCTTGCATCGCGAGGAAGTTCCACTTCCAGAGAACGAGCAGAGCACGAGAACCGGCAGCTGGTTGAGTCACAAGGAGAGAGGAGAGAGGAGGGAGGAGGGAAGGCGGAAGACCGCCGAGGTCAGGCGCCGCGGCTCTCGGCGCGAGCTGTCGCCGCCCCTCGGCGAGCTCTTCTCGAGTGTAAAGCAGAGCTTCCTCTCGCCAAGCCTCCTCCCCCCTCGCCTCTCCTGTCCCCCTTGTCTCCTCTCAAAGTTCTTCTTCTTGAAGATGCGGAATCGCTCCTGACTATGGTGAAGTCGCTCTTCGACGTCTGTCTCGGCGTCATCTCCACGCACGCCCTCACCCATCGCCTCATCGACTTGCCGGTGGAATGCAAGCAGCGCCTCCTCGAATTCCTCTCCTCCCATGACCAGGTCAGTCCCTTTCCCTCTCCCCTCCTCATTCTTCCAGTTGTCGATTCCTTCCATCACGCGTCTATTGGCGACCCCCCGCTTCGGTCTCAACCTCCGCCGTCTCCACTTCTACCTCAGTGACCAGATCACGGACTCTTCTCTCGCCGCCCTCACCGAGTTCAACAAGAATCTGGAGAGAGTGACTCTCATCGATTGCCCCTTGATCTCGGACGAGGCGAGTCTCTTCTCCCTCGCCATCTTCTCCCACAGGGAGTCCGAGCTGTGACGCGCGACCAGCGCTCTCTCGTCGTTCTCGAGCTTCGTGCACTGCGCCGACTGTCGGCGGCGGCCCTCGACGCGGTTCGCTCGCCCCTCCTCAAAAGCGTCGACCTCTCCGGCTGCTCGGGGGTCTTCTCCTTCCCTCAACAACCTCTTCTTACAGATGACAAGTGAGGGCATCTACAATCTCGTCTTCGCCAATCCGACCATCGTCGCTCTTTATCTGAACTCTTGCACGGTGAGTGAGAAGAGGAGTTGTGAGAGAATCATTCAAGGCTCTCGACGATCAAGCTCTCTACGATGTGGCTCATTACTGCGCTGAGCGCCTTCTCATCCTGGAGTTGGACTTCTTGCCGCAGCTGGTCGATCCAGCCTCTGCCCTCCTGCATCTCTCCACCGGCTGTCCCAATCTCAAGCAACTTTCCCTCTGTCGCTTCTTCAGCGAGCTTGAAGGCGAGGAAGATCCCACAGCCCCTTACCGCATTGCCGGCTTCAACCTGAAGGATGTCGATCTCTATGGTTAGACTCTCTAATAGACTTGAAAGGCGTCAGGGAACTTCTTCACGACGATGCCCGTCTTGCCTCCGAGTGTGACAAGCATTCGTCTGTCCGTGAGTGGAGAGGAAGATCCACTCGAATTGGTGAGAAGCCTCGAGGCGCAACCAGAACTTGTCTCCATCAACCTTCAATTGACTTGTCGCGACGCAGATCTGGTCTCTTCTTCTTCTCATTTCATCTTCTTTCTTCTGCAGAACTCTATAGACAGAGCGAATGCCCTCCTCGAGATCGTTCTCCTCTACCTCGGACCGAAGATTCGAATTCTTCAAGTGAGCCTCAGTCCCTTTGAATGAAAGAGTTCAGATCGCCGTGCCGCGTCTCTTCGACAACGCCCTGCAGCTTCTCTCCGAGTGTCTCCCCAATCTGCACACTCTCGCCCTCGCTGTCAAACATCTCAACAATCGTCTCCTCCAGCGTCTTTTCCTCGGTTCGCCCTTTCTTCCTTCCCGGACATCTCCCAGGTCCTCGCTCAACGGGAAGTCGTCTCCGCTCTCTCAAAATCAACAAGATGCGCATCACCTATCGCGCTCTCTTCGCTATTGCTCGAGGAGCCCGCTCCCTCACGGTTCGTCCTCTCCTCCCCATTCAAGTCTTCAGGACCTCGAAGCATCTCACATGCTCTCGGTGGATGACCGTTTTCTGTCCATCCTCGCCGACAACTGTCACCATCTCCGTTCCGTGAATTTCAACGGCTGCCGCTTCGTGAGCGACAAAGGCTTGGCAGCCCTAGCTCGTCGCTGTCCCCTGCGAGAAGTTCGAATTCGAGCGACGGGCTGCACGGATGGAAGTCTTTACCAACTGGCTCAGTTCTGTCCCGACCTCGAGTGGATCTCTCACGCCGACTTCTCGGGTCGTCCCAAGTTCAGCGATGCGGCTCTGCAGACTCTTCGAGACTCGTGCATTCAACGTGTCATCTGTTGATGTTCTACTTCACTTCCTTCACCTCACTCTCTTCCTCTTCCACCGGTACAACGCGCATTCTTCACAAGTTCCCGGTTACCTATTTCGGTCCCCAATAAAGCCTTATTTGTTCTCTCATTACAAACCTTCACAAGTTCCAAACCCATCCTATGTCAATTGGGCGAACAACAACGAGAGAATCACAAAATATTCATACTGCGCGCTTTCGTGCCTTCGGTTACGACACGATTTTTATCGGAGTACTGTAATGGCCTAAAACGGCGCCGAATTGGGAACGATCAACCAAGCGAGTTGGATTGCCAGCTCTTGTTTTTGTGCGCAGTTTCATTTCACTTTGCTGTTGTCTTGTCGGTGCTTCGAGTTATTTATCGTCTTCTAATGTGCCAAGTTTCCGCTTTGCAGAGTTATCTGTTGCACGTTTCAACAAGCTCAAAAGCGATGTCGGCTCCGAGTGCCCAGCTGGCGGGCATCTCGCTCAATGATGCGCCCCCCGTGCCGTTCGCCAAGAGGCAGCCTCCAGGCAAGGAGGGAGTCCCGATGAAGGTTCGCACCAACGCTCGTCCGGTTAGTTGAGATTCTACTTGCATGTTGTTGTTTACAGTTGATCCTCCCTCCGAACGTGCCCATCTACAAGTACGACTTCCGCGCCTATGCTGTCTTCAAGAACAAGGACGGAGAGGAGAAGTTCAAGGAACTCACGAAGCAAACCCGCGATGAGTGAGTTTGCAAATAGTTCTCAAATTGAGAGTTTTAGTTACCCCGAGATGGAGCGTAAGAATCGCTGTGTGATGCTCTACAAAAAGTTGTTCGTGAACGACGCCAAGTTCTTCGGAAAGATGGAAGACTACGCTTACGACCGAGCGGCGATCATCTTCAGTGCGAAGAAGCTGGCCATCAACGGAGAAAAGACGATCATCATGAAGAACGGACAGATCCCCGAGAACTTTGGTCTCACGGACGTGGACCGCATCGAAATCAAGATCAAAGCGGTCACGGATTCCTATCAGGTTCGTTTATAAACTCATTCTAAATGCAGCGGTTCAGCTGTCGACGAATGACATTCCGAAAGTGGTGGGCACGCACTCGGCAGACACGGACAAGGGCATCATGGAGTACGTCAACCTTCTGACATCGCAGGACGCTTTCTTTACTCCGTCCGTCTTCTTTAATAAGCTATTAATGTTGTTGTGTCAGGGGTCGCTTCATCACCTATGGAACAACCAAGCCATATCTCTATGAGCCGGACAAGTTTGGCTTCCGCAACGTCCCTGCCCTCACGGATGACAAGTACATCGGAATCGGAGCTGACAAGTCGGTGAAGGTCGTCGACGGAGGCGCCAACCCACGTGCTATCGTCAACGTGGATGTGAAGAAGAGCGCCTTCCACGGCGACGGAATGCCTCTCGTGGACAAGCTCTGCGTTCTTACGAGCTCCACTCCGCAGATGCTCCTTGCGAGTCTCGAACGCAACAAGAAGGTCGTCGAGCGTCAGATGAAGGGCATCTACCTCGAGACGAACTACGGCCCAAAGAAGGTCTCCTTCCAGTTCGGCGGCTTTTCTGATCCACCCGGACGTGCGAAGCTTGAGAACGGCAAGACGCTCGTCCAGTATTTCGCTGAGAAGTACAAGATCAAACTGAAGTTTGCTGCTTTGAAGAGTGCTAACTAATACTGTTTAGTTGCCTGGCGTTGCCCACTGTTGTTCGTCGTATGGGTCCGAAGGTGTCGCTGTACCCTCCGGAGCTGCTCATCATTGGAGCGAACCAGCGTGTCTCCCTGCATCAGCAGACGCCCGATCTCACTTCGAAACTCATCAAAGCGGCGGCCTCTCTTCCGGCGGTGCGCGAAGACGAGTCGAACAAGATGGCGCAAGCCATGAATCTCACGAAGACTTCGAAAAGTCCGTATCTCGAGGCCATCAAGGCTTCTGTGGGAGAGCCCATCCTGCTCGAAGCGCGCTCCCTCAAGCCGCCTGTCATCGCGGCTAGGGGACAGTCTCAAGTCAAGAACAACGTTTGTTTACACTTTGGATCAGTGTAGTTTTAGTCGAAGTTCGATATCGCCGGCGGACTGGAGCGTTCGGGAACGATCAAGAAGTGGGCCATGTATGCCCAGCTCACTGGACGCGATGCACACAATCGCTCGGGAATTCTCAGGTTCACTTTACCAATCGTTCCACTAAGTATTGCAGAGAGCTCACTTCGAAGGCTTGGAACGTGAAGGTCAATGACCTGAAGATTGCTCTCCCTCCGCCAGCGATCATGGAAGTCATCCATGAGCCCAACGAGGGCAAGCTGCGTGACGTGATCAAGAAGGGCGCGGAGAACGGCTTCGACTTGATCTTCTTCGTCACGTCTGATAACATCGCTCTTCACGGTTCGCTGCGTTCTCGGACAATCATCTTTTGTAGGCAAGATGAAGGCTCTCGAAGCGGAGTTTCAAGTGGCTACACAGGAGATGAAGATGAGCAGCGCCATGAACGTGGTGGACAAGAACCGTCATCTCACTCTGAGCAACCTCCTTCTCAAGACCAACCTGAAGACGGGAGGAGCCAACTACCGTGCCCTCTACTCGTAAGTTGAACTCGGAGGGTGAATGTCTCTAGGGGTGCGAATGCGGAGGCTTGGATTGCCGGCCCTGACGGCGCTCGTCTCATCATTGGCATCGACATGAGCCATCCGCCACCACTCACGGCCGTCGAGAAGGCGCGTGGCATGAAGCCGCGTCAGCCCTCGATTATCGGCTTCGCGGCCAACACGACCAGCGACATTCAGTCCTTTGTCGGAGACTTCCGTCTCGCTGAGGCTCGCAACACCGAGGTTGGTTTTCGTTGTGCGCTCAAGGAAGAGTGTTTAGATTGCTGCTCACCTGAAGGAGATCGTCATTACGTGTCTCGATCAGATGAAGGCCAAGAGAGGCGTCGTGCCCAAGCACGTCGTCATCTTTCGCGGTGGCATCTCCGAGGGACAATATGACATGGTTGGTTGCAGTTCCAGGGTATAATGTCTTCCAGGTGCGCAAGGAGGAGTATCCTCAGATCATCGAGGCTTTCCACTCCAAGTCGCCGAAGTACAATCCGTCTGTGACGCTCATCGTGGTCACGAAGGATCACAACAACCGCTTCTACACTGAGGTTTGGACTGAGATGTACCGAAGAAAGCTATTCAGCGTGGTGGTGGCGCGAACGCCACTGAGCAGAACGTCAGCCCCGGAATGGTCGTCGACAAGGGACTCACGAACCCGGCTCTGTCGGAGTTTTTCCTCCAGTCCCACCTTGCCTTCCAGGTTTGCTCACTAGTCAGTTTCACTCAATTTGTTCAGGGTACGGCCAAGGTTCCCAAGTACACGGTGATCGTGGACGATGTCGGTGCTCCGCTGGACCGCATCGAGCAGCTCACGCATGGTCTCTGGTTCGTTTCTCCTTGGCCTCCCAAAGGCAATGCATTTAGTTTCCTCCATGGAATTGTGACGTCCACCACGTCCATTCCGACTCCTCTCTACGTGGCCAAGGAATACTCGAAGCGCGGACTCAACAACTTCATCGCTACCTTGTGAGTTTCCATTTTCAGCCAGTAAAGCTT
>JAQIXL010000425.1:0-32424 GCA_034700245.1 Poikilolaimus oxycercus | reverse complement strand
CTCTCGACGCTGCCCTCAGCGCTGACGAGCAGCTTCTGGATCACCGAGTCCACGTCGTCGCCCACATAACCCGCCTGGGAAGAGCTACCGTAACCCGGGATGGAGGGGGCACCTGCGTGAGGCTGGTGCAGTCGCACATGGCGATGGGCACGTTGAGGATGGCGGCGAGCTTCTGCGTGAGGAAGGTCTTGCCGGCGCCCGACGGTCCGACCAGCACGATGTTCGACTTGTCCAGCGGCAGCTCCGCCTGCAGAAGTTCTCTCTTTTTCTTGAGACAGACAGTGACGAGCTCTCGGAGCTCTTCGGGGGTGGACACGTTGTTGAGGAGCAGATTGCGAGATTTGTGAATGTCGAAGGTCTCCTCTATTTCCTCCTCGATGCTCCTCGGGGCACCGCGTCGCGTCTGCCTCTTCATTAGAGTCGAGAGAGGGGAAAGTACCGTTGTCCCTTTAGCCGGCATCTGGAACTTGAGGGCGTCTCTGAGGAGACGCTCCTCCTCCAGCGAGATGTTGTGAAGTAGGCGACGGTAGTGCTGGTAGACACCCACCGAGAGCACCTTCTTCGCGTGCGCCTGCAAGTCAGCCGATAATGTGCATTTGCCTGCTTCCACAGCCATGCAAACATGCAGTAGTATGTAGGCTAATGTCACATGCAAACGCAGCAGTAAATGCTTCAAACTCTTCCACCTTTCTCCTTTGGCTCTCCTTCTTTATTTGCCCAATGGTTTTGTCAATATCTCTCTCTGACGATGCCAGGCCTCCCTGCCCGTACCTGCCCGACGACGAACTTGTCGAGGTAGACGCTGATCTCTCGCGGATAGGGCAGTCGCAGGGGCGTCTGCCTCTTCGACGGCGGCTGTGTCGCCTGCAACTTCTTCTTTCTCTTTCCTCTTCCTTCTTCTGTCTTAAAGCCTTTCAACTAGAGGGAGACGCACTCGTGTCTCGTGGATCCTCGCCTTCCGCATCAAGTGGCGGCGCGACTCTCCACCCGGGTTCCTGCAAGTCTCTCCTTACAGTAATCCTCGTTGTCTCTGAGGTGGAATTCTGTTTGATGCTCCCCCAACAATAATTCTCTCTTTCGTTAGAAGTCTCCGGACCTCGGATGGCCGTCACGCGAGGGCGGCCAGCGCGAGCGGCTGCTCATCTCGAGGACTGTCCTCCAATCGGGTCCACTTGTTTCTGCGGAAGAGTGGCCGTCGAGGAGGGGACGCACTCTTGGCGAGTAGAACGCGGCTGAAGCGCAGCATGGACGTCGTCGGCGAGGAGAAGACGAAGAGACGAGCGAGCCGCGCGCGGTGAGTCCTCCGAGACGATCTGACGAGGAGCCACATGCAGAATGCTTCAGCTCTTCTAGTCTTGTCCTTCCGGAATTCTCTAGAATGTTTAGCTTCATATGGAAGGCAAAAAAAGGCGACTCTCCGAGAAGGCTAACGAGAGAAACTCCGGGACTGATCTTCGCTTAGGTAATCCGATCCTCGAGGATAAGCTTTCAGCTGGCTAAGAGGCAAGAGCAACCGACGACAAAAAGCACGTGGCTTCATTGCCCTTCAAGATCTGCTCTCTTTTCTGAATGGAAATACCCCTTGGAAGCCAGAAAAGACCACGCCTCAACTCTTGGTTGTCACATGGGGGCTGCTCCGCTTGCTCGAGCACATCGGAACAGACCCGAGAGGACGCGCTGATCTATCAGAGAACGCACAGTCGCCGCCGTCTTCTCTCCCGAGGCGACCACGCTGTCAGCGAGTGCTGACAAACATCTCGGCCAGAAAGTGAGCAGAAAGATATTTCAGCCTCTCTGGACCCGCTGATCACTCGGTCTCGTGGGAAATCTGCGCCTTCTCAAATGAGTTCATTACCGCACGTGGGATCAAATGGATTGAGATCTATTCAAGGATTTTGAAGGAAGAGGAACTACAGAATAAGGTGCGACAAAGAAGTATCTCCTTCACCAAACTCATTGCTAGAGTCTCACTCCAAGCGTCCTTTTACCACGTGCTCCTCTCATATTCACTTTCTTCCGCGGAGAAGGACGTCGGTCTCCCTTACTAGCCGGGTTCACCCGGAGTAATTGAGCGCGTGATTCTGCAAGGGTTCACATCGAGGACGAGGGGCATTGCTGTCCACAGAACAGCTCAGCACGCAGCAGCAGAGACTCCACGAGGGAACGAGAGCACGCGGCCTTTTCTCATCACCCTCTCTCGTATCACTGCCGCCCTCCAGCAGGCGTGCCCTGTCTCCTCCACGAGTGGTCTGCCACGCCGCCGCCGCCTCGCTGCCCTTTGCTGCCTCCTCCTCCTCGCTTCTCGCTGAGAAGCCATTAGCAAACACGCCACAACGCCGGCCGCCGCGTGCGCCACTGGTTCAAACTTTTCGACTTCAACTCTCTTTTCGCTTCCGAGGGTGATCAGGACTCCCCCCTCAGACAGATGCTACTTTGTACACTTCCTCTGAATTGTCATCCTCGACCTCTTGAGACCCGACCTCTCGAACTCTCCCTGTTATAAGACGAATCCGACAAGGCAAAGAACGAAAACAGTGGATCGGCTGCCGATAAGCTGATCTGCATGACATTTAGCAGCTTGTGCAAATTTTTTTTCCTTGTCGCTGCCTTTGTTTTGTTCATGTTTTGCTTCCTTTCCATGTTTGTCCTTTGCTTCCCCTTACTGATAAGCCGGGTAGCGGTCTGAGACGGATGAAAAAAGAACCGGCACGTCGGCTCTGCTTTGTTTGTTTTCTCGGAAACGCCGGTCTTTGCTCTTTTCCACTTCTCTTCTTTGCGTTTTCCTCGCTTTTACCGACCATTTCGCTTTGTTTATAGCCTCTCTCCCCTCTCTGTCTGTTGCACGCTTGCAGGAGTGATGCTTCGTTCGGGAGCCGTGCCGCAGTTGCTCGTCCGTGCGCCGTCGGCGCTGACCGCTAGCCGGGGTCTCGCCGTGCCGGCACCGATTCGCGACCCGAAGATCCAGTACAACCAGGTTACTTCCTCTTTCGTTTTCAGTCTTTGCAGCTCTTCATCAACAACGAGTTCGTGAACGCGAAGAGTGGCCGCGTGTTCGAGACGAAGGACCCGGCGACGGGCCGCACCATCGCCGCCGTCCAGGAAGGCGACAAGGCCGATGTCGACCTCGCCGTCAAGGTGCGCACGTGGAGTCTTTTCTTGTCACCTTTCGCCGTAGATCTCCGGAGGGTGAAACGGGTTTTTGAGCAGAAAGTGAGAATGGAGTGCGGGCATCGTAAACCAAAGGGACCATTGCAATTTTTCACCTTGCAGGCGGCACGCAAGGCCTTCAAGCTTGGCTCACCCTGGCGTCGCCTCGATGCCGCTCAGCGCGGCGTCCTCCTCAACAAGCTTGCCGATCTCTTGGAGCGCGATCGCACGATCCTCGCGAGTCTCGAGACCCTCGACAATGGCAAGCCCTACAAGGTCGCCTACACCGCGGATCTGCCGCTGTCCATTGCTTGTCTGCGGTTCGTGGCTCTTCTGCTTTTGTGTAAGCGAAATTCAGCTACTATGCCGGCTATGCGGACAAGAACCACGGCAAGACGATCCCCGTGGCCGGTAACCACTTCACCTACACGCGACACGAGCCAATTGGAGTCTGTGGACAGATCATTCCGGTTCGACTTTCTCCTCCTCGCGAGACCTTTTGCAGTGGAACTTCCCTCTTCTTATGCAAGCCTGGAAGCTGGGACCGGCGCTCGCAATGGGCAACACGGTGGTGATGAAGGTGGCCGAGCAGACGCCGCTCTCAGCCCTTCATGTGGCCAGCCTCATTCGTGAGGTAAGTGAAGACTGGTGATAGAACTGTTTCCAGGCGGGATTCCCCGAAGGAGTTGTGAACATCATCCCTGGCTATGGACCGACGGCCGGTGGCGCGATCGCTTCGCATCCCGACGTGGACAAGGTCGCCTTCACGGGCTCCACCGAGGTCGGCCGCATCATCATGCGCTCGGCTGCCGAGAGCAACCTCAAGAAGTGAGTGGGGAGGAGAGATTTTAGGATCTTTTTAGGATTACCCTTGAACTGGGTGGCAAGAGTCCGAACATCATCTTTGCTGACGCGGACTGTGAGTGCTTTCTTGGTGCGTTGGAACTTCTTTGTAGTGGACTTCGCTGTCGCACAAGCCAACCACGGTCTCTTCTTCAACCAAGGTCAATGCTGCTGCGCCGGCTCACGCACCTTCGTTGAGGGCAAGGTTAGTCAAGACGTTTGTCTCCTCATGCTTTTAGATCTACGATGAGTTCGTTGCTCGCTCGAAGGCGCTCGTTGAGAAGACAGTCGTCGGCGACCCCTTCGACCTAAAGACCACCCAGGGACCGCAGGTTGACGACAACCAAGTGAAGACCATCCTCAAGTACATCGAGGCTGGCAAGAAAGAGGGTTGGTCTCCTCTTCTCGTTTCGGAACAGAATTCTAGGAGCTCAATTGGTGACCGGAGGAAAGAAGCCCGCCGGTCCGGGCAGCTTCGTCGAGCCGACGATCTTCGCTGGAGTCAAGGACGAGATGACGATTGCACAGGAGGAGATCTTCGGCCCCGTCATGAGCGTCCTTCGCTTCGACAGCGTCGAGGACCTCGTCGAGAAGGCGAACAACACCATCTACGGACTCGCGGCCGCCGTCGTCACGAAGGATCTCGACAAGGCCCTCCATGTCGCCAACCACATTCGAGCTGGAAGTGTCTGGTTCGTCGTCCTCTCTCCTCTCTTCATTCTCTTTAGGGTGAACTGCTATGACGTCTTCGATGCGGGCGCTCCCTTCGGTGGATACAAGCAGTCGGGCATCGGTCGCGAGCTCGGAGAGTACGGTCTCCAGGCATACACCGAGGTGAAGACCGTGACGATCGCCGTGCCGCAGAAGAACTCGTAAAAATTTCTTGAGTACTCGAAGGCTGCTTGAAGCCATTTCTCAATGTTCTTTTTTTTCATATTCAACTCGCTAAGAACTCTCTGTCCTTTCTCTGTCGGTTTTTGTTTAGAAAACTATACGAGGTGACTTTCCGTATTTCCCAGTGTTTGTTCTCCTTTTCCTGAAAGAAATCCGTGGGAAAAAATAAAACGTGTTTCTGAAAGTGTGCGTGTTCAGATTCAATTTTTATTGAGGACTTGGGTCCCTTGTGTGATAGTCTGAAGAAGAGCACTGTATACATACCTCATCTTTCTCGTTCTCGGGTTCAAAACAATTTTGGGGGGATAATGGAGCAGGAAGCGGTCGAATCCAGAAAAGCGCACAAATGAGAATATCACAGAGCTGAACGGAATTTACAGACAGACGGTGAGAATGCGAATTGAGAGCTGGGATGCGGTTGTTGGGGCAGAAGAAAATCGTTTGAAAGAACGTTTTGATGGAAGTCTGAGACTGGGGAAAAGGCACAACACTGGCAGATTGCTGAAGAGACTCTCGAGGCCTAGACGAGAGTTTCAATCGGACAGGAGAGGGGAAGAAGAAGACTTTCAACTCAACATCGACGCTTAACCGAGAAGAGAATTGACCTAGAAATCTCTCTAGAGCAGAAGAGAAGAAAGAAACAATAAAGCTTGTAAATAAAAATAATTATGAAATAAACAAAATCGAATGAACAATACTGCTTCACACGTTTGAGATTTGATTCCATTTCAATTATTATACAGGAGGAGGAGGAGGAGGAGGAATTCTTGCAATTTCGTTGTGGATCTCGAGGTTTTCAATCAACAAGAGAAGAGAAGAAGAGAGCACCGTTTCTGAATCTGGGACAATAGACAACTTCTGACTCTTTAGCAGCACAAGGCAAGATCGAAGAAAGGGGGCGTCGCTAAACTCTGTCGGGGGACTTGAAGAGAAGAAAAATGAATGAAGACACGAGCTTCTACCGGCATTGGAAGTTCCTTTCAACAACTGCACAAGACCTCAGACGAAGAAGCCGTCGTTGGAGGCTGAAGTCCTTCGAGGTCTTGAGGGCAATGTGGAATTGTGAGTCTAAAGGAAAGGGCACTATAAGCACCGTGAGAGATTGCCAACCTGAATAACGGAGGGCACAACGGCGTCTCCTCCATAATACTGCGAGGGTCTGACGGATCCCCTTCCCAGAGTGCCCGCTCCCCTCTGCGGCAAAGCTTCTCGGATCTTGTCGATCTCGTCAACAATCAAGCCTGAAAATTTTGATGACGCCTTTTTGTAATGAGCAAACCACAAGAGAGGAAGTCGAACTGGTTGAAGCGGTAAAGATCGGCGACGGCTCGAACACCTCCGCGTTGCAGACGGGCCACACAGTTGGGAAGGCCGATGCTGCGAAGGAAGTCCTCGAGAGAATGAGGCTGCTGCCATTCCACGGCTGTGAAGGTGGCCGGCTGAAAGTGTTCATTTCCCATTTTCCAAGATTCACTCACCACTCCCTTTCGCCGTTCAGCGCTGCTCATAGCTGGGGCGCCGTCTCGCCTTCCAAATCCAGCCGACTCGTTGCTCTCTAGAGACGAAGTGAGAGTTGTCGACGGCGAGATGCCCGCATAAGTGTTGTTGTGAAGACTAAAGAATAGATATTTTCTTGATTGAATTGTCTCACTTTGATGTCGAGAAACGCGTTCCATAAACAGAAGAAGCTCGTTCCGGTTCCAAAAGGTTCGGATTGCGGCTGTATCTAAACAAGGCAATTCATGATTTTGAAGGGGAGACAAACCTCTCAAGAGTTTCAAGGAGTTGAGAGAAGGTCGGTCTCTCATGTCTGTCAAGACTCCAACAAGCAAGCATCATCTTGTGGAGAGTAGATGGAGTCTCCATCGGGGGAGGGAGTCGATAGCCGGCCATGATCTCTTGGATCACCTAAAGCGAACTTTTTGCTTCGAAGTCTTGACAAACCTGTTGGTTTGTCCATTCCCAGTATGGTCTCTCTCCCCTCGAGCACACCTCCCACATCACAATTCCGAAGCTCCAGACATCCGAGGCAGCCGTGAACTTGCGGTGTGTGATCGCCTCTGGGGCTGTCCATCTGAAGAAAGGCAATGTTATTTCACATTCACTCTGATTGTGAGACGATATGGACAAGCTTCTTACCTGACAGGGATCTTCCCTCCATTCGTGGTGTATTCCTGCTCGGAACTTGAACCGCCATCCATGCCTCTCGAGAGTCCGAAGTCAGCAATCTTGCACACAAGCTCCTCGTTCACCAGAACATTTCGTGCAGCGAGATCCTGAAATGTTTGCAATTGATCATTGTTCTCTCTGACACGATGAACTTTGATTTTGACAAATACAAAACTTACTCGATGGACATATGCCTTGTCTGTGAGATACTTCATTCCAGCGGCGATGCCTCGAAGCATGTCGACGAGAGCAGCAACACCGAGAGGAGGCGAACTACGGTCCGCCTCCCGGTTTCTCAGAAACACATCGAGACTTCCATTGGCCATGTACTCCGTGACGATCATCACCGGCTCGGATCGAGTCACCACGCTGAAGTCGACAATAATGTTGAGACTATGAAGGGAGAGCCATACCCAATTAGTCGGATCACATTCGGATGCTCGAACTGTCCCATGATGGAAGCCTCCATGAGAAAATCGGCGCGTGCCTTTGGTCCACTGCCACCCTTGAGGGTCTTGATGGCCACATCATGAGGCTCCTAAGACGAGAATTTCAATCTCTCTGAGTGACCGTACCGTAGAATCGTAAGTTGAGGAGACGCCGAGAGCTGCTCGATTAAGAATGCCACGACAAACGTGTCCAAATTCACCCTCGCTGATTCGTCCTGTGATCTCAACCGCTCCAGCCTCGAGTTCGAATGCGAACTCCGTCAATGCCTGAAGAAGGCCTTGCCACTTTACCATGTTCTTACCTGATTCGGGTCCTCGTAGTTGGTCGGATCGACATAGGGCTTGAATCGATTGCCATAGCAGGCAGTCGTCAAGTTTGGCTTCACCGGCGTTCCTCCAGCATAAGCGATCAACGGAGCATTCGCTAAAATCATTTCATGTTTCTATAAACTCAATCTCGAGTCTCTAAAGGTTTAGTTTGTCTTTGTCATAAAGCCAAGCGTTCTCGACCACCGTTTGACGAACTCGAAAAACCGAGAACTTAGCCTCAATAAGAGAAAAAAAAATAAATTAATGCATAAATTAGGAGAAACAAAGGAAAAGGAAGAGGACGAAACGAACACTTGGAAGTGCGATAGCAGTCGGGGAGGGCGCCGAAGGCGGCGATGCCCGTGCCGCGATGGCCCGTGTGATAGTCGGGAGTCATGGAATCTGCAACGAGACGGCCGATGCTCAACGCCACCAGAAGGCACACAAGCTCTTGAAGGGGGAAGACTTGGGAAGGAGAGCTGACAAGGCTGGGTGAAGTCGTTATGATGCGCTCTATCGAAATAAGTTTCTAGTCTTTGGCGCTGGCAGCCTTTCAAATTAGTCTTTTAGTCTCTCTAGCGCATCATACGAGAATTATTTCGACAGAAGCAGATGAACAATTCGATCTCGAAAAATGTTTCCCACCTTGCTTGTAAGTGTCGAGGGCGTCGAGGTCGCTCATCTGCTTGCGGTTGTTCGTCCTTCTTCGACAGACAAGAAGGGCGAAAAGAATGACGATGACCGAGAAGATGAGGAGGGCCACAACGAGCCACAGCCAAGGTTGCTCCGAAAAGCGAGCCCAGCTCGGATCTCGCTTCTCGCTGTCGCTCGAGATGACTCCATGACCAAGGCGATATTGTAGCTCGTCCGACCATGAACCCCAAGCGTGGTTCATTTGCGCTCGCACCTACGAATATTACGGTAAAGAGTCTATAGACCGCTTACTTTGAAGACGTAGGTCTTGCCGCTCTCGAGATTCTCAGCGTTGATGCCGACCGTCGGAACTGTGCTTGTTCTTGACTTGCCCGTGGCTTTGTCTTTGATTTCCACCTATGAGAGTATTTTCACTCAAGTGGTGAACGAACCTCGTAGTTGAGTTGATGGCCTTCAGTACCAGCTGGAGGCTCCCAAGCAACACGAAGTCTGTCTCCCGCATCAATCTCGACTCGCATGCCGCTAACTCTCAACGGTACCAGCGGGAGCGTCTTGAAGTCGACGAGGCCATAATCCGCAACCGACGTCTGCGAGGACACCTAGAAGAAAGCATGACCCCCTTTTCATTTCACAAACATTGTTCTCAGCGTAGATCATGACAGTGTAGCTGTGATTGGGGAGGAGACCCGTGAGGCGAACTGTCTTGTTCGTGAGTCTTCGATGTGCTGGATGAGCGTGCACCGAAGCGACGTCACAGAGGGCGCACTCGTAACGATACCAGAGCTCCTGAACATCGAGATGTACTCACTGAAGCTAATCACTTACGCTTCGTCCACCGTTGTGAGAAGGCTCATCCCATTCGATCAAAGCCGAGGTCTGGTCGAGATGCGCCACGCGGACTCTCGATGGTCGTGTTGGTGGTTCTAAACATAGCTTGAACAGACTGAAAAGCTTACGTGTGCACTTCTCCGAGGCGCTCTCATCGGGAGCTCGATAGAATCCGGGATTGCAACGACACTCGCTGGCGCCTGTCTCCTTGGTCACTGAGTTGGCCGGACACTCAGTGCACTCTCCGGGTCCAGCTCCCTCCTTGTAAGTGTTCGCAGCACAAGCTGAAAACGAATCTTTAGTTCTCTCTGATTCTCTGCCGTCCCCAAGAACGAAGTCGAACCAATACTGGCAAGACTCTCCAAGGGTCAAGTCAAGGAAAGGTTTCTCTCCCACATTCCCCTCTCTCCTCCCTCTCTTCAGTGCACATTTCTCCTTGCGGTATGTCGTAAATCTTCAGCGCCACCGTTTTTATGGACGAGGGACATTCGCCGGTCTCGGGGCATTTCCACTAATTTGTTGTTGGCGTGTCTGCCTAGTCCGCCAGGCGGGAAACATTGCAACTCCCCTTTCCCTTCTTCTCGAACAGCAACAGACAGTCACAGTTACCGTAACCCCGAAACCCTTACAGTCCCTTTCGTGTCGAGGACCAGCAATCAGCATATTCTCCATCTCTCGAGTCTTTGAGATGGGTGCTGCGGGTGTTGTTGATGGTGGCAGCGGGCGTGTTTGGGGCAGCTGTGTTTGGTTGGCGTGTCGCCTCTCCTTTTCCCCTTCTTCTTCTTTTCACACCTCGCGACCCGGGCGTCCCTCGAGGAAACGGGGCAAATGGGCGACATCAGACCTCCTCCTCCCTGACCAGCGACACATAACAAAAGCCGTCTTCGGGTCAGCATTTTCCTTCTCTCTGTCAGTGAGGACAAATGGTACAATAGCCGTAAGGCCGATACAATCTGTTCCAAGTTTGCCGGAACAGGTCAGCGAAGGAAGAAGGCGACGAGACGAAAACAATCATGGCATGATGTCCTCAGCGGTCTTCTTTCTCCTCTTCAACAAATCCCCCTCTCCCCCCACACCATATCCGAGTCTAATCCATCTTTCTCTTCTGCCGCCCCGTGAAAGGATGCCGACAGGCGCTCGGCAGACTGTCCGTTGAATGCTTTTTCACCTGACGATCCTAGCTTTCGCGAGTCTTTTCATGCGAAGAATGCCAACCGGAAATTCACCTGTCGCATAACTAGAATTGTGGTGAAACCCATCTGGGCCAGGACCGGCACCGGGCTTTGAAGTGCGCAGCAAGGTGTTTGTTGCGCGAGCGCTGACCCGTGACGTGTGCCCGCTTCGAGAAGAGAACCTCGACGCTCTCCTCTGGGAACGCCACGCGGAAATTGCTCGAGGAGCGGAAGAAGGAGAACGCCCTACAGGTGTCCCTTTTTGAGCCTTCTCCCTCCCCCATTCAATCCAGGGCGAGAACCTGGCGTTGATGTGTTTCGGTCCCCCGAGGACTCGAGATCTCAGTCTCGCTGACAGCGTGAGACCCTCTCTCGGAGCTGCGAATATTGCATTAAGTTGATTATACTGATCGGTGGGGGACGTGGCGACAAAACAATCCGGACTGAGAGGAGCGCGACCCTCGCGGACTCGAGATGCAGGCGACAATCGTGTTTGCCTCATTCGACTCCCCCTCCTCTTGGGGGCAGAAGACCTCTCCGGTTCTACGGTTTCAAGCGGTTTCCACACCTCCTTTCAAGGCGCTTCTCGCCCTCGAAACCATTTCAAACGCTCGCCGCTAAATGGTCCATAACGGAAAAAAACGCCTCTTGAGGAAAGAGAAGACAGTGCTTGATTGCATTAGCCATTCCCTCCTTGGAGGAGAAGAGGAGAGACCGTCTGTCGACATTGGATCGTCCTTGCCGGCCCGCTGCTCAAAGGCCACACCGATGGCGCCTCCACTCCATTAAAAACCTTCTCGTTGTGAAGAAAAAACCCAATTTTCGATTTATGCCCTCAAAGGAGCTACCGAAACCCGATTTCGCCTCTTTCCTTATGGTCTTTTTTGAGGCGTCCCTAAAAAGAGAGCTTGGGGTGGTATCATATCAGTCCCCCTTGATGTTGCGCAAGAGAGAGAAGGAGAGGCGCATTGAGTGAGGCCCTCGGTGATTTGTCTCAACGCGGACCTCAAAGGGACGGCCGACGTCTCTCCCTCTTCCCCCTCTCCTCCACCTTCCCTCGATCACAATCAATCTCGAATCGCCCGGTGTGCCGACGCCGCCAGGAGCTGTCACATCGGATGTCCACTTGGACTTGTGACAGCAGCGAGGCGGCCACCTCATTCGGTAATCCCCCTCAGTCATCTATCTATATCCCTTCTCGTAACAAGGACAAATGTGCGTGCATCTTCTGCCATAACAAAAGAGTAAGGTCTCGAACAAGGTTAAGGATTTCCCGCCCGTCCCTCGAAAACCAAGCAGCCACCTTGTTCACCCGATGGAATTTCGCTTTCGTCGACCGACGAGGAGACTCTAAAAACACGCCTTGGCTGGAATGCAGCTCGTTGAAGGCCTCGAAGGAGACGATCTCGGACGGCGATAGCGTCGCCCGCCTGCGCCTTCTCCTCAACATCGTCAGCCAAAATAACTCGTGCTTCCTCTCCTCGTCGCCTCTCTCGTTTGATCAAAGCATGTCTCTCCGAAGAAGCACGACCGTAGATTTGTCAGCAATCTCTCAAAAGCCTCGGCCATCTGAGAGACAGAGACGAATGTACTGTCGAGGCTCCTTCAAGGACGCGCCGTGTCCGGAATGAATGGGCCCCAATTGGCTTATCCCTCCTTCCCCTTTGCCTGCCCGACGACGATAATTTTCAACGCGGATCCGCCTAATATGCGAGTCGGGTTTTCGAATCAGCCCCGAGAGGGAGGTCGAGGAGGGAGAGAGGCAACAATCAGCAGCACCTGCCATGTCCCCCTCCCTCCCCTCGCTCTCCTCGTAAAACCACGCATTCATGACCATTACCAAAGCTCTAAAACGCTCATCGTCGTCGAAGAACCCCCAGGTGAGGTTTCAAAAAACGAGTGTTCCGAGGAGTTCTAACACTTCAAGGTTGAGTGAGGGAGAAGAGGAGAGAGAAGAGTGTCAATTAATCTCTCCGAGGTGCTGACCTTTGTTAGTGGACCCCGACCCGTTGCCCCATCGTTTTTCCCTCTTTGCGCCTTCTTCCTGTCCGACTTGCGCAATTGACGAAGAGAGGCGGCTGTCTCTTTGGTTGAGCCGAAGAAAAAATGACTCGGTGTGGACAAAGACGACCTCTCCTGGCCTTCTTTCCCTTTTCCCTCTCCTTCTTTTACCTCGGCTAAGGCTGGCGGCTATGTAATTATACCCGCAACTAGGTGCTGCACGCATGCATACCATATGGAGATCTAGACCCCCTCGGCGGTCACCCTTTCATCCCGCAGCCACCAGGCGCTAATGTGTTTCATGAAGGAATCCGGAGAGGGCGCGACACGAGTTTGACCCTTACTGGCCTCACCCATCTTTGTGTGTCTGTTCGAAACATGGGAATTTGCACCGTTAGCCTGTAATTTCGACCCTCTGCGCATCCCCTGGCATTAGAAGTCGGGCAAGGATAAAGGAACAAGGCGAAGATGACCTCAAGAGAAGGCAAAAGAACCGGATGACATACGAGATCCGAGGAACACAAAGAAGACGAAGAAAGTGAACGTACCGGTACAGGTGTTGAGCTTCTTCGAGGCGACATGGCCGGGTTTGCACTGACACGGGTTGATCACGTCGATCCACTTCCCATCGGGCATGCAGATCGCCGTCGGCCGAGTCGGCGACGTCTTCTGAGCGCCCGAGACACAGACTCCCTCACGACGAACCTGCATAGGATAAGGTTCAAACAGGGGAAACTCACAAGCTTGTGGGAATCAGCACCAGGCACGGTCCTCGGAAAGTGCGCGAACTCCTCTGTTGTAGCATCGCAGACTTCATAGTAGACCTGAAATATTTTTCTTAGATCTCTCGCTATACTCAAGCTTTGAGATTCCTAGCCCATCCCCAATCTTTCTCTCGCCTCTATTCGTGGCACAAATTTCTTTTCGATTCACGCCGGCGACCGGATGGGTTCGCGTCCGTCTTCCCCTTGACCACTAGTTGCTTGAATGAGTAGTCGGCCCCTGGGGGAAGCCCTTCTCATCCTTCTTGCCCTACGTCGAGCCTTCTTCAACCAGCCCCTAGACCCGCCTTGTCCATCAAGACCGAAGACATCTTCGTTCTTTCGCATTCATTCAAACACCAATTCCCTTCTCGTCTTCGTCTTGTCTTCTTCAACTCGGACGAGGAGCAGTGCAATAGAAGATTTTTAACTTCAACCCCTCGATTGTCGGTTCTAGGGCAAAGCTGGGAGCGCCCTGCTAATCGACCTTCGTGCATGCATAACCGATGGTCCTCGCTCTCCATGTGAGGAGAAGAGGAAGGTGGCTGCCACACTGAAGGAGGGCTCAATGACAGCTGGCCAATCGCTTCCGGTCAGCCGAAGGGGCGACGACGTCGAGAGTCCCGACGTCTGACAACAACGAGAATTGACTTGCAAAAGAGAAAGAGAGAAGCTCATGAATGAAAGCGACCCCTTTTCGGCAACATCCCTCGTTTCCTCGCCTTTCCTCTTGTTTCTCGGAGATTTTTACGAGAGGCGCTGACCCTCGTCTGACCCTCGACGCATCGCCCACAAACACGCGAGGGCCGACATTCAACCTGCCTGGAGACCCTCCGACGACGGCCGATCATCTCATATGCCGTTTTACGAGTTTCTCGTCCTCTCGCCTCCTCCACTCAACGACCATGGCCCCAGATGACCCTTTCAAATCTCGACTCTGGTTCTTGAGGCGAAATTAGCAAGAAGCTGAAGATACTGTAACCCAGAAGTTGCTAGAGAGGTTGCGCAAGCGTGGTTCCAACAAACAACAGAGGCCACAGTTGCTCTCGGCCAGGAAGCGCGACCCATCGGGATGAGCCGAGAGGACTGCGCAACTCGGCTTAGAAAACAACACTCGATGCACCTGTTTGAATGATGGATCCCTCTGTTTGCCGGAATTCGTCCCTCTCTGTGAATTGCAACGCATCATCGTCTCCCTCTCCAAGAAAAGGAGGAAGAGAGGGCGCGACGTGGCGTGGCATGAGCTCGTTGGCAAACATTGCCCTCAACGTGGAGTCGCCCTTCTCCTCGAGTCGCCCCTCTTCTCACCTCAGCCCGTTCACGGCAAGTGGACGAGGAGAGTGTTTGATCACTACAAACACGCAAACACCGAGGCATGTGGGATGACTTATTGTCCCTGGTCGAGAGTGCGTGCAGGGCATGTCCCAGGAAATCCTGCGACCCCCGACCGAAATGGTCCAAGTTCTCTCAAGGGAGAGCAACTGTCGCTGGTCCCTCCTCGGATATGCTTCTTGCGCAAGAGAGAGAAATCTGCTAGCCGAAGGGCGCCCTTTCGCACATCGGCGAAGATGGATCGACGGCGCCGGAGTGGCGGGGCGAGCAAAGAGAGGAAGCCGAAAGAGAGAGACAAGGATCCAAGGAGGGCGCCCTCTGCCCCGACCTTTATCTCCCATCTCAGAGCACGGTCTCTTCCTCGCGCACGGCTATTCGTTTTCGACTTAGGCACACTTCATAAAATTGCCCTCCCTTTGAAGGCTTTGAAATGGGCCGAGATAGTCAGCTGGACAGTCTGGACCCTCTCTAGGAAATAAATGACTTGCCTTCAAGGACAAGATGGAGACGCAGGCGCCGTTGTCGCGGAAGGCGAAGTAGACTCCCGAGCCGCTCACGGGCACCTCGCGAACCTCGACGTGCTTCAGTTGAGCCGTATCTGCTTCTGGTCCCGAGAATCGCTGGCTCGGCGTGAATTTTGAACCCGCCGATGTCCTATTCAAGACAAATAAACGGATTGAAAGAATTGAAGTACCATTCCTTCTCGTCCCAAGGTCCATCATCGGGAAGCGTCTCGTCGGGGCCCTTGACTTCCTTGTAATAGAGGGCGAAGGTCTCCTTGCAGGAGACTGCTTGACCGGGGAAGTTCACGCAATCTCGCATCGAATACGTCACTTCCACTGTCAGCCTGTAAAATGCTCAACTTTCCCTTCCTCAAAGGAGTTCTACCTGTTCGCATCTCTTCGTGTTATCCTCGGTGTCCTCAGCCAACTGTCCACATTGGCCAGGTTGACATTGCAGGCAACATAGGCTCTCTCGTTGGCGTTCCCCTCATCACCTCGATAAGTCTCCTCGACCCACTGAAACACTTCACTTGTTTTCTTCTTCTTTTTGTCTGTTTTCGTTTTGGCGACGGCTTGAAAAATGGGGTGAAGAGAGTCTTTAGTCCTAGAAGTCCCCTCTTGGTGCATCCTCTTAGTGCCAGTTCCCTTCTTTTCTACTTGACCCGTCTCTCCTCCAAGAGACACCCTCGAACACCTCCCAAGCACTTCCCTCCTCCCCTCCTCTTCTCTTTATCTTGACGATGATCAGGCCAACGAGCAAATAAGGTCCCGTTTCCCACGCGATGCGCCTCTTAATAAACACATCGTCAACTCGACATTCCCAGCTGGCACTAAACGCCTGGCGCCATGGTCCTTAGGAGCATTTCTCGACAGTCGGCGACCTCGAGGCACACGGCACACATTTGGGACTTTTCTCATTATGCGACGACTCGGCAGAGGAGATTCCCACCTTCGCGCATCGCCGCGCCGCCGCCTCACACAATGCGGGCGGCGAGCGCGCGAGAAAAACGCGTCATTCGAGGCTCTCCAATTCCTCTTCTCCTTCTCCCTCTTCTTCTTCTTCTTGACCTTGGCGGGTCGCCGCTACAAAAGCCGACAGTCGGCTCTCCCCTCTCCCGATTGATTGAAGAAAGCCGAATTTCCGAGGCAACAGTGGACGGAAGTCGATTCCATGTTGATTGGCGCCAATCCCTGACAAGTGCTGTGAAGGAGGGTGAGGGAAGGCGATTCCTCGAGTGGTCAGAGGTCCCCGCCGCGGCTAATTTCACATGCTGATGAGCGACAAGGAGCCAGAGAGAAGACGCCGTTCTGTCCCTCTTCCCTCCTCTCTTCACCACCGCTGGATGCGTGACCATTCCATGGATGTCTAATTAACTCGGCCATGTTGTCAATTGTCAATTTTGACCCTGCTTCTGTGGTCATTTCCTCTCTTCTGGGTCCCTCTTGGCTTTAACGAAAAGTGCGGAAATTCCGGTTTACCGCACCATACCTTCCCTCGTTTCTCGAGAGGAGTGAGAGGAGGAGTACTCATGGGGTAATCCCTTCAGCCCTACACATAACACCTAGGCGAAGAAGAAAAGAAGAAGAAGAAGAGGGAGTCTCTCTGTCGTGATGTACCAAAAGTCTTAGCCCCGCTTCGACGTCGCGCACCGCCACTCCCAAGGCAATCACCCAGCTCGCTTGTTTTGTACCGAGCAAACCAAACACAGGAAAACTTCTTCAGCCTATTTGAAGGAAAACAACAACAACAGCGAATTCTGAAGTTAGACAAAACGGAATTCAATCAAGGCTGATGGTCCCTCTACAAGGCTACTGCTTTAAAATTCCTCCGAATTTGGGAAAAACACTGGTAGTTTTATGCCTCATTCTTGCTCATATCCCCAAGGATCTCTACTGGCGTTCCGTCGTCGGTGTCCGGGAGAGAAGGCGAAGGAACAATGCCCTCAATGGCCCATGTTCGTAGTGGCTCGTTTAGTATCTGTCACGGCGGCGCCCTCTCAAGGAGAGGACAGGAACACCTTATGCGAACACCTCGTAAAGGCAAGGAGCGATGATCTTCTTCGTCTATCCCTCTGCCCTCCCTTCCCCCTCAAGGTGTCGCCCCCGTCGCAGATGCGGTTCATGCTCGGCTGCACGTCGAGCACTCGCCGCTCTTCTTCTTGAGGCGCCGCTGAGGGGCGATGCCGGCGGCCTGTCGGCCTTCCCTCCCAACAATCCCTCTGTCGCGACATCACAAAGGATTTGCATGGAGTCTCATGCCAGCGGCAACTTCTTCTTCTGCCCCCGACTCCCACTATTTCCCTCGAAAATACAGGCAGTCCTTTTATGATCTGGAAATGGTCGGGAACTTGAAAGAATCGACGATAATTAAGCTCGGTCGAGGTGGAGGCAAGGACGCGCAAGCGGATCCCTCTTCGGTCTTGGATTTCTGCCTGCTCCCTTCGGCGACCTTGCCGTGTCTCCACGAGGAGGTAGAGGCACACGAAGAAGAGGCGCAATGTGATAATTGGCACCTTGATCGCATTCAAAAAACCGCATCTTCTGGGTGAGGAAGGCTGCTGATGGTCTTCCGGGAGAAGGTGGAGGGGGAAGAGGAGGTGTGGACAGGCGTGCAACAGCCTTTCTTTCTTGCTCACTAGCCGGGACCGCCAATTAAGGGAGTGACCGTGAAGGCCTTCAATGAGCGAATCCTCCGGTGCAGGTGTTTCCTTCTCCAAGAAGCCCAATCACTCATCCGGACTTCCTTCTCCCCCTTGTCCTCAATGAGGTATGGCATCATCCTCCTGCTCAATGAAGTGACTCGAAGGGGACCTCCTTCTGCCCCTCCCCTCATGCGCGCTTCCGAGAGAGACCGTCTGTTACGGTTTTCTCCGCCTTCGCAACTTGACACTTTGCCCACAACATCCGGCTCTCCCCTCGGAGTACAAAAGCCTCGTGTCCCTCGTCTACAGGCGGCTCGGGTCTGATCACAGGCCGAGGTCCGCGCGAGCGACGAAGCGCTCACGCGTGAAGGCTGCTCGTTGCCCGACGGTCGGCCGGCCAACGGCGGCGGTCGGCAATCGCTCTAATTAATCTCCATAAGTGACCAGCCGCCATCAGCGCATCCCCCTCTTCTCTCCTTTCCCTTCTTGTTTGGGGGTTCCCAAGGCTGAGACATCTCCTCTCCCCCACAAACACCTGTCCATCTCCCCTCAAAAGTCTCGGTCCCGCGCCTTCGAATACACGTGCAAGATGGCTTTTCCTGTCCCTGCTGAAAGGCGTCGAGGGCCGGAAGCAATCAAAAACGTCAACCTCGAAGAATGCCCCGTGTCCTTTGAGGACAGATTTTTCGTTGATTTGCTGGAATTTCCCGTGAGAGAGAAAGAGTGACCAGTCCCTTGTATAGAGACGGGTGCCGACGCTGACCTTATGCGGCGTCCCCTAAGACCTCGGCCTTCGTCTTCGCCAAGGGATGAGAGCAGACTATGCGCTAGTAATTTGACTCTTTAATTGAATTATTGCTCTGTCTTCGCTTGAGAAGCTGGAGGAGAAGAGACTCAAATGGAGAACTACGAGGAGGGAGAGGGGAAGATGGCACGACAAGGCGACGTGTAACGGGAGTCCCTCGTGGGATTTGTGAATGTATCCCTTGTGATGCCACGTCGACGGACTTCTTCTCTTTCTTTGTCTGACCACTAGCTCGAAGGCGAAAGTGACCATAACCCTTCAGCAAATGCTTATTCAACTACGTTTTCTGCGTGTGAAATTCCCCAAGGGAACCCTGGGTGTGCCTGGAGCTGACCACTACTTCCAGACGACGAGAGGCACACCGACACACCCGGCACTTGATTACGCGAAGAGGGACGAAAACCCCCTCACCCTCCACCCAGAGCTCTTCTCTCTTCCAGGCTTCCCCGAGTGGGAGAGAAGGAGAAGGAATAGACTTGAGTGAGTGCTCGCCGAGGAGCGTCGTTGTGGGGGGGGGGGCTTTTGAGGCGTCCAAGCAAATTCCCGAAAAGCTAATAAAAGTGGCCTCTACCAGCAACGAGAAGAGAGAAAGAGAACTCACGCCAACGGCGTCGCTGTCCAAATCCTTGGCGTTGGTGTGCGTCGCCCAAGACATCTCCGTCGTCGCATTTGACGTGTCGAGTAGAATCACTAAAATCCAAAGAACTTCATTCTCCACGTCAACTTTTGTGTCTTTGACCATTTTTCAAGTTAGTCCCCTTTGGAACTTCAGACCCAGGTCCCATTGCTCATCGTCGCTGTGTTCCGCTGCCTCTTAAGCCCGACGCGCGTGCCTCTTCAAGGGGCAGCAAGACAAAGCTGCGAGCAGAGAAATGGAGCGTCTTGCATAGTCCTCCTTCTTCTTCTCGAGGCAGCCCCTCTCCCTCTCCGTCCACGGCCTCGGCACACAGTCCGAAGCGTCTTCAATTGCAACACTGACCGGCCCCCCTTTGAACCGGGTGCCGCCTGAGTTGAATGGCCGACGGCGGCCCGAGAATCCGCTTGTCGTCTTCAAACAAACACTCAAGTTTCCTCCACACCAGGCAGCAGACTTCTTGCCTTCTTACGCAAAGGGTAAATTGCAACATTGCGCGTTTCGCTTGATGAGGCCTCCCTCGCCATGTGGTTGAAGGGAGAGAGAGGGAGGAAGAAGAAGACGCAATAAGAAGGAGAAGAATGGCCTCTCGCCCTGCTTCGTCACTCTTTCCATGTCCTCTCGGACGTCTTCGAGAGGAGTCTTCAAGGAGACGAGCCGAACTGAATTGATGTCGAGTACTTCTTTTCTATTCCCCGGCATCTTCGGGTCTTTCGAGGATCGCGGCCCGACCCGCCGAGAGCCGCCCCACTGTGCGAGGCAACGGGAGCCACTTCAAAAAACAATACATTATTAACCGTGTGCCTTTCCGAGGAGAGGCGCGCACTCTCGCGTGAAGTGAGAGTGACAGAGGGGGCCCACTTGAGGTGGATTCGGGCGGGAAGACGTTCCCCCGCTGCGGATGAGTTTCAGGTTTGGAGACTCTTCTTCCTTTTCTCAAATTTTCTCGACGAAAAGGGAGAAGAGGTCAATTCGAGGTGCAAGAGATGAGGTGACGGAGGTCGTGATTTGATACTCTCGACCTCTCTTCTTTCCTCCTTTTGCAGCTCCTCTTCTCGCCTCCTCGCTCTGTTTATCTGCCTCCCCCCCGCTCCTTCATTAGGAGAAGAACGGCGTGTGAAGCTGAGGATCAAGAGAGGCTCTTCACTGACACCGAGAGCTTCTTCTTCTTCTCCTTCTTCTCGTCCCAAAACGGCGCCTCTCAGCATGCTCTGACCCGCATCGCCTCGATTGGCTCTTGTCTCTCTTGTGATGACGCGCGGGGTGGCCACTTGCCGGCGAGAAGACGAAGACATCGCCCCTCCAATCCTCGTCTGACCCCGATCCCGTCGCCAACCTCCACGTTTTCCCTTCTTCCGAGGAATTCCCTTTCCATTCTCTTGGCTGCAGCTGTCAAAAACAGAGGTTCTTCCTCGTTCTCCCCTTTCGAGGCAGTTGGATGTGGGTCGAGGCGAAAAAGACGAAGAAGAAGGCCAAGTCGAGACTCCCCGTGGAGGCTACTCATATGCAAATCCCGTAACGCGTCAAAATTGTCGCCTCCCTCGCGCCCTCTCCCCTCGTCGAGGTCGTCCGAGGACACGCAGTGGATTTCGTCTGTGTCATCGAGAAGAGGGAAGGGAAGAGGGAAGGGAGATGATCGATGCGACGACTGTCATTCCAATCATCGCCTGCCTCGGTCACGGAAAGGGACAACGAGGAGCTGGCTACTGGCCGCCGCAGCTGCACACGCTCTCGACATATTGCCAGTCTTCCCTCCCTCTCCCTTTCCCTGTTGCAATGACCATTGTCAACCATTAGGCCAATGGCCGTGGGGGCAGAGGGCCTAAAAGGGCCACTATTCGGATGCCATTGAAGAGTCCCTCCCTTGCCGTGCCGCGCACAGAGACGAGAACGGTCTTCCCCTTCCCCTCTCTTCCAGTCTCACTTCATCCGATTCTCAAACACACGCGAAAAAAGTCGGAAACCATGGTGGAGAGGAGGAGAGGAGGAAGAGCTGGAATTTCCCTCGTATTCCTCGAGAAGAGTGAGAGAAGACGCCAGTGAAGACTCGTCAAGGTCCCCGAGTCACGCAGCTCCCGACGACGGCAGAAGCGGCGGCGCCCCTCGACGGCCCTCGAGCACGCAAGCTTCCCCAACATTGTCGCCCCGCACGGGCTAATCAAACTTCCAATTTCGGCCCTCGACCAGCAGCGGGCGTCTCTGGAGTGCCGGCGACGTTTCTCTCTCGAGGAGAGCAGAGAGTCGACCTTGTAATTTGGGCGGCCTCTCTGTAGCGTCTCCCTCAAGGACTCTTGGCTTGTGCCAGAGCAAGACTATGAAGTGCCTTGGAATGACTTGGGGCCCCGCTGCCCCGACGTGACAGGGGAGATCCGCCGTCTTCGTGAGGAGGACAACGACCCATGTCGTCGTCGTCGTCGACTGCTGCCAGTCGCGATTAACAAAGAGCGGATGTGACAGGTGCGGCAACACGCGCGCCACCAACAAATCTCTCTTCTTCGCCCAGATGCCCTCGGCTGCTGTGGCCTTCAGAACGTCTTGGAGGGGGAGAGGGAGGAGGTGCAGCTGTAAAAACATGGTTCACGCTCGACTGCATCGTGGATGGCATCATTGCCTGAGTGTCACCTTCCTTGCCAGAGAAGAAGACCGGACATTCCAAAGAGAGAGGCTCAACACGGGCAGATGCTATCGCTTCTCTCCCTCTCGGTCTTCTCCCTGGAGAGACTCCTGGCTGGATGCGGTAATGCGACTGCGCAAACAATTCTCTTTTCCGTTTCCGTGGGTTGGTCCAGACAGCTCGAGAAGAAGATCGCCACCTCTCGTTATCAGTTCGAAGGAAAGCCGTCAAAACAAGCTCCCTCATTTCCAAAGCAATATGCTCGAACGAGAGGAGATCGGCCGTTCAGATAGAGGACGCAGTCATATTTCATCGGGCTTCAAAACGATCCTCGCACGCCCATTAGCGGCCATTCTTCTCCATTTCTCTGGAGACGACGAAAAACTTTCTCCGAGGGTCCCTCGTCCGTTGTCTAACGGAAGGCCCGTGATGGGTTATTTGTATTGTCGCCGCTTTCTCCTCTTCTCTGGTAGTGGCGGGACGGGGGACAACGATGAAGTCCACTCGTGCGCGGAGAAGAGCGCCGGCGTGCCGCCAAAATTCGCATAATCCAATCGTGAACTGGGCCACTGCCTTCTCCTTCTCCCCCTTTCCTCGGCGTTCCGCGCACTTGGCAGCCGGCAACTTTTCTGTACGAAAAGCCTCTCATGAATTCCATATTGTCAGCAGGCTCTCCGGACTCGCTGTGAATGAAATTAGCACGCTCCCCCTTCATATACAAGACGCGTCGGCCTGGAGGAGGCAAGAGCAATGTAATTGCACATTAGCGGCACGCGCGCTAGTCCAGTCTTCCGGCTCACTCAGACCTTGAGGAGTTCGAGAAGGAGGAGGGCGAGGAGGAAGAGGCTCCCCGAGGTGGACGCCGCTGACCACAACGGAGCTCGAGTCCTTCGAATTAGCGCGGAGAGTCCACTTTTCGCATTACGCAAAGTGTCCATCAGCTTTTCCGCTCCGGAGGTGTAGTGGTCAGCGAGGAGGAGAAGGGAGGAAGGGACGACGAGAACCAGCCCGAAGTGCTTCCCCTCTCGGCTCTCTCACTGGTTCAGAATTATTGAAGACATGCAAGTGTGCATCACGTATCTTGAGTGGATTCTCCATTTCCCTGAATTGAAAGGAGACCCGAGGACAGAGGGCAAGAGGACCATTCTCAGCCTTGGCCCTTCTTCAGCTCGGCGTGAAGAGCCCCACCAGAGAAAAGAGAGAGGGAGAAGAAGCCCGCAACACTTCAGCCTCGACGTCGTCCTCCCGATTTGCTGCGGCTGATCAATCACTTCGGGGCTCTTTTGCAGCAGCGGCGGCGGCGCGAAGAGGCACTGAGGGTCTCCCACTCCCTCTTCTCCTTTCGTTTTTCTTCTCCAACTCGCATCACCTTCCCTCCCTCCTCGGCCCTCTTCCCTCACACGGTCTCGGGGCGAGCACGACAAGACGAGGTCGGGAGAAGGTTTCCCGCCCTTCTCCCTTCTCCTTCGTCCCTCAAACTGCACACAAATCGCATTTTCTTCTTCTTCTCATCTCTCGTTTCTTTCGAGGTGTGTTCGTCAAAACGACACCCGAAGAGAAGATTTGAAAAAAGAGAATTTCGGCCAATAAGCCTCGAAACAAGAAGGCTTTCGCCTCTCCTTCCCGGTTCCCTTCTCTCCGAAGATGGGCTGAAGGGGACAGAGGAGGAGGAGGAAGAGGAGAAGGGGTTGTGTATGTGTCAGAGAACGACAGCGCGGGGTGCCGACGAGATGAATCGGCCTTCCCCCCTCGCCGCATCGACCGCCAACGCCAGCCGACTGTCTTCTCTCCTCTCCCGTAGTCCACCAATTCCACGGAAAGGACCACACAAGGGGGAAGGGGGTCCACGTGCATGTGGTCAGCAGAGGGAACAGACTCGCACGGGGCAAATGGCTCACTTGAACTTGCATCCACCACTTGAAGTCCCCTCTTCCCCTCTCCTCGACCCTCGTCATCCACACGCTCATGGCGCGAGAAGCGGGCAATCCGATCCGTTACACGAGGCGAAAAGGCCGTGGGGTCTGTGCAAACGTGTGTGACTCTCCGAAGAAGACGAAGAGAAGAGAGAGGGGGGTGTGTTGCAGCCGCCCCATGAGGGTCACCTCGCGTCTCCCTCAAAAGGTCAGCCCGCCTAGCACCTCTCCCCCCTCTCTAGGACCGCAAATCAAATCGATTACGGGTCTCATGCGCGAGAGTTTTATAACGGGAGAGGAGAAGGCTCTTCATCGCCTTTTACGAGCGAGTTCGTCTCTTCTTCTTGCCTTCCCTCTCTCAGTTGAAGGGCCCAGTTTCGATGTTTGCGGCTTGTGGGCCCCGGGCTTAATTCAATCAACGCGTTCCACACCCCCACGACGACGAGAAGGAGGAGGAGAAGCCGCAGCTGGAAGAGGGCCCCCGTTCGTCCGGCGCTTCCTCGTCTTGCCGACCAAGCGGCTTGTCCCGCTCGCGCGGGCCGATGGTCACTCGCTTTTCCGAGGAGACGGCGAGAAAGAGAAGACGAAGAAGACACCACAAGGGAGTCATGAAGTGGGCTCTCCGGCGCTCCTCCGAGCCCACTGCGACCAGAGTGAAAGTGCACCAATCGCTTCTCCTCCTTCTCCTTCTCTTCAAGCGTTTCTTGACGAGGCTGAAGGCGCAATGAGGGAATCTCCCTTGGACTTCTTTCCTTCAAACCACTCAAAACTGCAGCCAATCCGAGGGTGGTCTGCGCATTTCAGAGAACCGCACGTTCCCGCGAGCTATGCGTCCTCCTCGATATGGGACATCGGGGATTGAATGGAATTTCCCCTTCCCTCTCCCTGGATCCATGTCTGACTCAGACAGAGACGAGAGGCCGGCGAGGAGACGTTTTTGAGCCTCCTCGCCATGTCTCGTCTATCTGCCGGTTGGATCGCCGCTCGACGCGCGCATTTTTCGGCCCGCGTCAAGTCGCTTCGGCCACCCGCCCTCGTCGTCGAGAGCACGCAGTCTCTGATTCAGATCACCAAAGCAGACGAAAAGGGTGGCGGCCTCTCTCTTGAAGAGCTCTGGCAGCTGACCTTCAAGAGACGTCCAAAAACTCTTCTTCCAAAACAAGAATGTCCCATGCGGGTAGAAATACGGAGAGGTTCTCACATAAGACGAAGGCGAAACGTCAGGATTCCTTGTTCGACAAGCCATTCAAATAACGGCTGCCTCGGAAGAAGAAGAAGAAGAAAAAGTCTCTTCATGGCCTTTCTCAGGGCACGCTAGCTGCGCGAGGAGCTGTCCCTTGTCACGGTCGGCGTGTCCACGCATGGGTGAGGGATGTGCAACGAATTGCGGGACCATGAACCGGTCTCTCTTTTCTAGTTGCTCTGCCCCCTTTGCCTTGCAAGAAGCCGCTCACGCGTCGCCCTCCCAAAAAGAACGAGGGCTGCGGAAGCTAAAATTGTTGTCCATTGCATCCCCTCCCCGAGGGGTCACTGCGCTTTCTCCCCTTGTCCTCGCCGCCACCAACGCCCTCGTCATGTTGCGAACTTTAAGGCTCCGGTTTTGAAAAACAAGTGAAGAAGCCAGTTGTTCTTCGATGTTCCCAGGGGGCTTCCTACGTTTTTCTTTTCTTTTGCTCTCGGAAGTGAGCTCTGAAGAAGAAGTAAAGGTTCCCGAGGAGTCGAAACGGTTTCCGCTTCTTCAAGTCAACAAATGACCTGGGACGTCGTCCACAGGCACCATCAATCGCCTCCCTTACACCCTCTTCTCCTCGTAAGTATTCACGACAGCTCCCCCTCCCTCCTCATCCTCCTCGTCGAGAGTGTGGGAGCCCCTCGTGTGGAAGTTCACACCCTCGGGGGTGCCAGCTGCTCTTCGCCCGTCTCCGCGGCGCCTTCTCCTCGTCGCCGTCTTCCCGTCCACCCTGACCACCACTCATCAATGTCCATCAAAATCGCACACGGGCGGCCCAGAGCCGAGCGGTGCGACGCGTCGTTATTCCAACGCCTACATTTCCCTTCTCTCGCGTCTTGGTCTCATCTCTAATTTTGGCCTCCCCCCCCTCTTCTCCTCTTTCTCCTTCGACCTCAAATCTTCATGTCGTTGTGTGATTCCAGAGCGGTCTTGTATGTGATTAGGGCTCTCCCTGTGAAGTGGCGCCGAAGAGGAGGCGTCCTCGAAGTGGGGGCAAGGGGAGGGAGTGGCCAGGCTCCGAGAGGTTGAAGGCCAAGCGAAAAGAGGAGCCGACAGTCTCGACGAGAGGGGCACAGCCTCGTATCTTATCGTTTCTCGGGCAAGTCCCAGGCGACAATTTGTTGATGATCTTCATGGCGGTTAATTACGCAAGGAGGAGGCTGGAGATCGATCGGCTATGAGAAAGAGGCGAGCGGCAATGAGAAGAGGAGGAGACGATGGAAGAGCTGAGGTCACGCCGAGTGACCGCATGGGAGGATTAAAGAGGTGGCCGAATTGGTAAGGAAATCGCGCGATGGTGGCTGAGCTGAGTCCCCCACGGCGGCGGCGAGCCAATGCGCTAACCCCGATGAGCCCCTCACTCCCTCCTCGTTCCCCTTTGAGCAACAAAAAACGCGGCAAAAGAGGAGAAAGAAACGGAGAAGACGACGAACAGACATAAATCCTGCCCCGGCAAAGAAAGAGACGACAGCAGATCAGTGACTGTAAAGCCTCCGAGCCCCAGTGAAGAAGAAGGAGGACTAACCTCGATGTGCAGAGGCTGTAGAGAAGAGAAGGCATGTGAAGGGGAGAAGAAGGAAGGCCGTCGGCCGTCTCCGAACGGCTTCCATGGTCTTGATGCTTCGACGATCTTAGATGGAAAATGCCATCAGACGAATATAGTCCTTCTTCTTGTTTGAGGCTCGTCGAACAATGAGGGAGTCCAGCTGCCCTGAAAGAGCACGATTGGCGAGGAAAAACTTGGAGGAGAAAGTTGAAATGGAGAAGAACGAAGAAGAACTCAACGCAGCGACGCGAATACGAGAAAAGGATCAAGCTCGAAATCTGCCCCTTGTCGTCGGGAGCTGAAGCAAATAAATTCTTCAACGAGAGGGGAGAGAGCCTACAAAGAAGGCGACTCCGACGACGACGCACAGGGAAAAGAAAGCGAAATGTGAAACCACAAAGCTTGCTCGTCGGGAGACCACGAATTGCAGCAAAGTCGGGACTCTTGGTCGAGCAAGAATTCTCATGGGGAAGGATTACCTCCGAAATGACTTGGAGACCCTTGCGAACTCCAAAGTTCAATCAAAGGAAAGGAAGAGACCAACGAGGTGACGAGAACCTCTCCTCCTCGAGGAGGTCTCCGATTACTCTTTGCCTTTTACTGTAAGAGGCGGTCACGTTTCACACGAAGGGCGAGAAACATCGAGATCGCGAAGAAAAAAAGAGATATAAAAACACGAGTACAAGCAATCGTATCGAAAATGAGTAAAGCCGCGAAAAGAAGGAGGACACAGGCCTTGGCTGGCCGAGAGGATCCAGCGGTCACAACGGAGGGAGGGCCGAAGAGAGAGAGGGAGTGGGGGCGGGGCGACGGCCGAGGGCGCCGCGCGACTCCGCCTTCCGCGACCCTTCTTGGAGGCGCCTCGTTCCTTTTTGGACGTGCCGACATCGGGTCACAGTCCCAGTGATTAGCACCCGGCACACGCCATGCACCCCCTCTGCCAGCTTCGCACTTCCACAGGAGAGGAACAGAAATGTGAGAGCCTCTTCGAAAGAAAAAGAGAGTGAACCCACAAGAGAGCGCCACGGAAACCAGCCCAAGCTCGCTCTCGACTCTTGCCTGGATCACCTTTCAAGTCCCTCCTCCTCCTCCATCGTTCCTTCTTTCTTCTTTCTCAAGAGAGAAGAAGCTCCAGCCCCAAGGATCAAGCTTCGTCTCGAGGATGCGGGCAGAGGGGCCAGAAGAATCAAGCACTTGCTTTCATTGGGCTAGTCCTTCCTGCAGCTCGCGCACTTCCCGAGGGTCGGATTTCCTTCAGTGTTCACTTACACGGAGAAGGCCGTGAAAAGCGGAAGACCCTTTTTTATGAGATGTGTTCGCTGCGAGAGAAGCTATGCTCGTCAATGTTGTTCGGGGAGAGGAGAAGGAGGTGGCGGGGTGTGAGGAGAGGAGGACGCCGCTTCACACCTCGAAGACTGCTAGGGGAGATGGAGGGAAAGCTGAGAAGACGCCGAAGGCGGCGGACTAATCTGTATATGAGATCTAGTTTCATTACAACAGCCGAGTGGCGCGAAATCACACGGCGGAAGGTGAAAAGATGGTGAAAGATGAAGAAGAAGATGAAGAAGGACGAGAGCGGCGAGAAGAAGACTCGCGAGGGGGAAGGGGAACGTCTTGGGTGAAACGAACGCCCTCTAGTACTCAAGTAAGTGGATGAATCAGAACGTGGAGGAGTAGAAGGACGCCAGAGAGAAGAGAAGAAAAACCCGTCGACTCCCCTTTCCCGACGTTACCGCGTTGAAAGTGTGCAAACTTCATAAAATTGATAAGCCTCCCATTCGGTATGAGAAGTGCCAGCCAGCGTCGGCACCACAAACCCTTCACACTGACGTTTCACTGACTGGAATTCAAAAAGACTTAAACAATTGTAACCGATCTCTGCTTCGAACGATGTTGTCAGCAACCACCAATTTTTAGAAATCGCTAGTGATCGGTTGCCGCGAATGGCGTCGTCGATGAGGGGAGGGGGATGGAAGAGGTGAAAGCGGGTGAAGGAGCCGGGGTAGCGAGGGGACGAAGAGGCCGCAGTCACAAAGGCGCGCTTTGTTTCGTCGTCGTGTGCATATGATTGAGTCATGGACGGCGACCCGTGTGCCGTGTCCACTTTGGCCCTCCACTCACCGAGATCGATGAAGCGGAAGCCGGCGACCCGGGAGACCTTCTCCCAACCTCCAACTTCTACGAAGGAGAGACAAAGCTCAAATGAGTATGACGCCATGCAAGAAGTTAACAGTTTCGGCTCCGCCATATTAATCGGGTTTTTATGCAACATCAATTTGAGGGTGAGTCCGACGAGGAAGAAAACACAAGTCATGATGATCGGCGGCGGACCTAACAGATTTGGATAGAAGTATTAGATCTCTTGCTGACCTGTGCAATGAACAAGTCGAAGACAATGGCTCGGATCACAGTGGCCCGATAGGATCTACAGGGTCAATGCTCATCATCCCTTGCCTCTTACCACCAAGTCCTCCTCCTCTCCCTCACCGTTCCCCCTAATAATGGGTGCGTAAATTTCTCACGCTTATCTGCCGCCATTTCCCTATTCTCTTCGCTGTAAACGATGACGGGGAGAGAACTCTTCCTCGTCTCCCTCCGAGTGCGCGATTTATAGCTGATCGTCGATAAGCTCTGCAGACGAGGAGGAACGCCGAGAGCTTCACAAGGTGACAGACGTTCGCCGACTCGTAACGATCCTCGTAAATTTTCTCTCAAAATGTTTCTTCCAATGTTTTCTTAGAGTCGGGCGCCCCCGAGAACAGGAGCTTGGTCGTGCTCGCCTAAGACCCTCTAAAGCTTCAACACTGAAGCCCCCTCCGAGTCCTTGCTTCGACTCCTCCAGGGAGAGGGAAGAAGAAGGCAGCACTCGCTGATGACCATGGGAGAGGGGGTCAATTACGTGAACGTGGTTTACAACCTTCTCCCTCTCCCTTTCCCTTTCCCTCTCCGTCTTCCCTCGTTCCTCATGAGGACCAAGAAGGGGAAGTCGAAGGTGGCCCTTCAGCGAGAGATAAAGGCTCGACCCGCCTCCAGTGCCATGTTTATGGTCAGAGCGCTGACCACTCGCAGCTCTCTAAATCAACTGCCGCCTCCCCCCAATTTTCTCTTCTCGTCGCGCGTCACAGAGTTGATCTGGTCATTCGACTCGCGTCTTGAACAGGCGAAAGCGATAAACCCGAGATTTGAAACCTAGGCCATCCGGTCGAGAAGAGAACCAGACCGGTCAGACACGACAGCAGCAGGGTCAGTGGTCGTAAAGACCATCGGGTTGTTGCTTGTAAAGCACGAAGAGGAAGAGGCAGGGGAAGTGAGGGGCAGAGGAGGCGCCGCTATGTGTCTTCGAGGTGTGCGACAAGGCGTTGCTCTGACCTTTGAGGATTTATGAGCAGAGGCGAACCGAGACTCGCGCAATCCATCGCCATCGCGGTGTGAAAACGGCAGAAAGATCGGAAATCGAGGACAAGAGCTTTGCCTTCTGGCTAGAACTGGGGAAGCGAACAATCGCAAACATGCAAGATGGAAACAGCGCCACCCACGCACCTTCACCTTAATCCAAAGGGCGTGTAACTGGAAATTGACGAGAAATAAAATGGTCACAGTGCAAAATCAGCCGGTGGCACTCCCAATTCGCGCGCTCGCCAATTGTGCCAACTGGTTGTCTTGCAAAGTGAAAGACGGGGGAAAGGGGGGCTTTTCTCTCAGGAAGGAGGGCGAGGACGAGGTTGTCGGAAAAGGCGGCTAATCTTCTTCTCCCCTCCCTTCCACTCCCTCTCTTCATCCACAATTACCACCGTCACTGACAAGAGAAAAGAGACACAAAAGGGCAAAAGACAAGGTCGAGTCCAAGAAGAAAAAGGGATTTACTTGCCAACTCCATGATTTCTCCTTGAGAACAATAGATGAGACTGGAATGAAAGCTGCGCAAGGAGGAGAAGGGGGGGGGGGGAGGACGTGAAGAACACCTAGCAACAAGTCGCCTCGAGTGGGCATGTTGTCCAGGCTCGTCAACATGAATTATTCCAACTGCCAAGACGAATCGGAAAGGACATCCATCCACCTCCAGGGGCTATATTGGACATGAAGCTGAATGAATTGAGATGAAGAGCGAAAAAACTACTGCCAACGAGAAGATGGTCGTGGAAGCAGAGGGGAGAGCCAGAGGCGACACAGCTGTTGGGTGGCGCGCGCCGCAGCAGGGGGCAGAAGAGACGAACGCTTCCCTCCAAGAGCACTTTGTCTGCCACCTCGCCCCTCAGCCGACTGGCCGCCAGCCGACACATTTCGGTCAGGTTGATGGGCACACGGAAGTTTGTTGTTTTAGAATGTTCTCCTGAACCTGAACTCTCCGATCTTTTCTCTCGCTTTTGTTCCATTGAGTCCATTCATTCAGCTAGAAAAAGGTGTAAAATTGCCACAAAATGCTTGAAGTGCAACTTCGATGGGCTGCTGTGAATGATTGCCCTGAGGGAAGAGGGGAGGAGGAAAGTGCGGGGAGCAATGAAAAGATCATTCAAAGCCAGGCAAAGAGGACTGAAGGGGGTCGCTTCCTGCCCAGCATCTGGAGAAGCGACAGCAACACGGCTATCATAAAGCGCAATTACCCCCCAGTGACCCTCTGGAAGTACCCATCGACAACAATTCGAAAGCGGCGATCATCGAGGCAACAAAGAAAAGCCTTCCTACAAGAAAACGCCTCGAATTAGAGCTAGTAAACATGAAATTTTCCAAAACAAATGAAGAGATGGTGAAACGGTAAAATTCCTTCTTCTAATCGAGATCAACATCTGGTTGTGTGTTATGCGATGTTGGTCTGTGCCGGCACTTGTTGTAAACATTGCCAGCTCGTTCCTCTGGGGGCAGAGCACGATCCCCTTTCCCAATGTCTTGAACTCTTCTCAAAGAAATCTCCCTAGAATCAATAGAGGACAAAAAGGGAAGACGACGGAAAGGCCGTCGATGTTTCTTCTTTGTGAAATGAAATCAGAGTGTTGGCGGACGGCCCTCAAGCGAGCGGAGGACGAGGTCGTTCGCTGATTGCGAGCGACTCGTCGAACAAGGCAAGCGGAAGAGATCCTTCTCATAGGGAATCACAAACAAACTCCGCGAGTGGAAACGTTTCGCTAATGGAAGTAATTGCTAGGATGCATTATACCGATTCCTGTAAGGAAAACCAATATCATTGGCTAGAAATCCACGCTCACTATTTCAAGAAGTATAAAAACTGTCAATTCCAAGGGGGAAATCCCATAGGATACGAGAATGTGAGACGGACGCAAGTACAGGCGTTTAGAGGCCTCTCCGCGGTGAGCGGGCGGCGCGGCCACCAACGCGGCGCCCCATTCCTCAATCACGGCAAACGACTCGCTCACTGAAAAATTGTCTCACTCTCTGTCAGAGCCAGCAAAAGGTGTTTGAAACCGATTTTCAACGAGGTCTTCTAGCCTCGGCGGAATGAACCTGAATGACCTCTGACCCGAGGAGAGAGGCGCCTTGCACGGAACGTCCAATTGAGGGATTAGCCCCTAGACTCCTCCGCCATGTGCATGCTTGCACTCTCCTCTCCCCCATCCACTGGCACTCGTGCAGAAAAAGACTAATCCGCCCAAATAACAGACACGAGGTTTTCGCGCTGAAAGCCACGGGAGGAATACGGTAGAGAGTGTATCGAAGTGGTGGCGATTATCACTGGGAAAGGACTCGTTGGTCGCCTGCCTTTCAGAAGTTCGCGAGCCGACATGTCAGCAAACAAATCATCAAGACGCTGGCCGACTCGTAAAATGGTTCTCTTCTATCATTCTGCTGTTTCTCGACGAAGGAAATGCAAATGCACTCATCGTGAGACAATCGTGTTGTCGCGTGTCGGACGAAACCATTTCAAAGACATCGAGGAATTTCTATCACGATAGAGGCCCAAAGGGCGAGAAAAGGGGGAAGTTTCCTTTGGTGCAGATGAGAGAAAAGAACGTGAAATTTAGCC
>JAQIXL010000424.1:0-32470 GCA_034700245.1 Poikilolaimus oxycercus | reverse complement strand
GACCGGAAAAAGTAAAAAACTGACCACACTGACCGCACTGACTCACTGACCGAGGGTTCGATCCCCGTCACTTTCAAGTCTTTTGCCGCTTTCGAAGCGGCTTGTCTTTAGTTTCTTTCGCTTTTGAGAGACGGTGACCTTCCTCAACGTCCTACTTGAGTGCCAAACAAAGCTTCCAGCTTCTGTGTCTTGGTTAAAGAAGAGAGAAGCTACAAAGCTATCGAGTTGCCTTTGCTGATCTTCATTGAGCTGACTCACTTTTATACCACGAGAATGGCGAGTGCATAACATCGACTACTTCTGCCCAATCTTCTGCATTGGGTTATGTTAGAAGAGCCGATGATCGCTGGCAAAATCCAAGGGTGAATTTGAAGCCGCCGTCAAGGACTTCTTCGACACGCTCTACGCCCCACAAAAAGCCGTTGTCGTCGCTTCATCAACGGTGCAGTGGCCGCCCATCCGCAAAGCGGAAGTCGCTCACACACTCGCCAACACAAAATAAGGAACAGCACCTGGACCTGATCGGATCCCAGCCTCGCTTTCCGCGTCGGCGCTGATCACTTGGCCGCTCGTCTCACGTCACTCTTCAACAAGATCACAGTTGAAGGAGAGCCGCCAACCTTCGTTGGCTTACAGACTTACTTCACAAGAAATAGAGTTCCCAGCAAGCTGAAGAACCAACTACCGGCCATCAGCCTCTTGCCGTCTCGTCAAGATCTGTTCAAGTGTGTGTGTTCAAATTAGCGATATCGAGACGGAACTGGAAGAAGAACAGATAGGCGCTCTTCGAGAGACTTTGATCCATTGCCTCATCCACCTCCAGCGTGGTCGTGTCCGACTCCCGAGTGAAGATCGTTGTTTGAAGGGAGTGAGACAAGGCGACATCTCCAGTCCGCTTAGGTCGACTGTCACGATCAACTTTCATGATCCTCTCTCATGGTTGGTTGAGACTTTCATGATCAGGGTTTGATGCCGTGAAGTTAATAAATAAACCTCAAACATCCAGCATAGGCTACCCTCACCGTCTCATAGACGCTCTTCAATCAATCACTTCAGTCTACTCTTTCACATTCCTCAACACGAAAGTCTCCTTCGTCAGGAAAGTGAAAAGAAAGGAGAAGAAAGGGAGAAGAGGAGAGAGAGAGAGAGAAATAGACCGTATGCCGGTGCAGCCGCCCATGCGCTGCCCGAGAGTCAAGTCCCGCGTCCTCTCCATCCTTGTCCATCCTGACCTCGCACGAAGACGAGGCAGGCGGTCCAAGGAGTAGGGAGACTCGGGGACCCTTACGACAATACTTCTATTGGAGCAAGATAATCCTAGACTTTCACTTGTGATCAAGCCACACTCTCGTTGAGTGAATCGCGATCTCATAGTCTCGAAGCGAAGATCGACGTCCACCTTCGCCAAAAAGAAGACTTTCGTTTCGGGTTCGTCCAGCCAGCGGTTCTGACTCACATCAGACCGGAAGTCTGGTCAGCCCGAAGGTCGGCAAAGGCAACTCGATAGCTTTGTAGCTTCTCTCTTCTTTAACAAAGACACAGAAGCGGGTGCTTTGTTGACACTCAAGTAGGACGTTGAGGAAGGTCAGCATCTCTCAGAAGCGAAAGAAACTAAAGACAAGCCACCTCGAAAGCGGCAAAAGATTTTGAAAGTGACGGGGATCGAACCCTCGGTCAGTGAGTCAGTGCGGCCAGTGTGGTCAGTTTTTTACTTTTTCCGGTCAGTGTGGTCAGTTTTTTACTTTTTCCGGCCAGTGTGGTCAGTTTTTTACTTTTTCCGGTCAGTGCGGTCAGTTTTTTACCAGCTCCCGTCGATGGTGGCCCCGAAGAGGGGAGTCGCCTCGTCCGTCATCACCCAGGCTCCTCCCGTGATCTCCCATCGGCCTTCTTGTATCAGTCTGCAAGCTCTTGCTTCAAAAAAGAACAAAGTCAAACGCTTTCAGAAGAGCTCTTTGAGCGCCGTCAGCCTCCTGCCATCATCTCGCGAGGAACGATGTTTCGGACCAAATGAACCGCAAGTCTGGATGAAGGGCCAGTTGCTTGATTGCCGAGAATATGATGCTTCGCACTGGTCCCTTGTAGTATTCGTCGAAGGTCTTCAGCCAACCTGAAATCTTTTTCAATTTTCCGTTACTAAAGGATCGCATATCAGGGTCGACGTGTGAATGAAGAACAATGTGAGCGTGGAGAAACGCAGGCGGCGGCTCCTCCTTTGTGTCATTTTCGATGTAAAGACTTTGTCCTTCGACCTATGAAGTGATTTTGTTTTCAGATCAAGACGATTCGAGATTAAGCAATAAGTCAACGCACAACAATGGTTTGCCCACAAAACTCACATGAATTGTCGGACGAAATTCTTTTGACTTTTCTCTTTCAATCAATGCGGCCCAACGGGCATCAATAGCCAGATGCAAAGCGCTTCGGTCCGCGAGTGGCTTCATGGAAACAACTACTTCTGCAAGGAGGAGCTTCAAATTAAAGGAAACAAATGAGTAGCTGGCGTGAACGATTTTTGCAGCTCGGTTCTACCGCCGAGAAAGCCACATGCTGTCACTGACGTGTCTCTAGGTATTGTTTGAAGCTCTGACAAATTCGAGGGCCGTGAGACTGTTTCGAAACCTTCGATGAGTGATCTCGCTTGTCAAGGAGTTCGTCGGCTAGGGCTGGAGTGGCTACGTGCTGCCGATTTCGAGAAATGTCTTATTGTTAGTCAGATGTATCTTTCCAAAGCATCATGAATTTTCCCGCATAAAGTCGCATTTTTCTGAAACTCTCGCCTAAACCAACGAAAATATGGAGAAGGAGCGCGTCGGTCAAGCAAGCACTGAAGTGACTCGCCTTACCAGTTGTGTTGAAAGGATCAATTCGCACTTGTTACTGGCCTCATTCAGGGGTTCCTTGACAGTGTCTTCAGGAACAATTGAACGCTACTATCAGGGGACTGGTCGAAAAGGAACGCAGATATGTATGTATGAAGATAGGTTCGTCGTTTGTCTGACCCACAGGTCTTCCTTCTCGAAGGTTTGTTTCCACGAAACACGAGCGGAATCAATTTATCTAGTGGGGTTGTTTCTTCAAAGCTTACGTACACCATGATAAAGTCTTTCAAGAACTTCAAAGAAGCCGGGAAATTAGCTTTACAGTAAAGCAGAACAAGGAAGTTTGCGAAGTGTAAACTTTTCGATCTGTTGTCAAGAAGCGTTGTGCATCGGACAGCCGCGTGAGAGAAAGACAGCTTTCAGTGCCGTTACAAAAGGCCGAAATGTGTCATTTCCTTGCTTTAGTGCCCATTCTATGAACAGCCACGCCGGATTTGACTCGTATTTCTCTTTAGATGACGCGGCTTTCGAGAAAGCATTGATATTCCCAAAGACGAGTGTCAGCTGTCAAAGGAGAAATCGATGAGCGCGACCCGCTCAGTCGAGGAGACTCCATGACTCGAAGTCTCCACGTGTATTGGCGGACCTTGCTTCTCTGTTCTGCCTTCGTCCTTCTCGTTCTCATCGTTCGCTATGCGAGACAACGCGAAAATCCTATTCCTTTTATTTTCCAGAAGCAAGACGCAATTACGCTTTCACCAAGGTGCAGTTATTTTGGTGTTTGACAACGTTTTCTATTCAATTTAGGCACAAGTCGGCCCCTTTGCAAAGAGATGAGGCTTTTGAAAGACAGAAGGCCATCTACAAGTCTCAAGCTGCCGAGCGTAGAAGAGGCATTGAAGTGCACGGAGGCTGGTTTGCGGTCATTTGGAATCTATTAGTACCCGAGGTGAGTATTATAGGTCAAAGTATGCCACTTCAGGTCAAATGTGACGTCCTTGTCCGTCTTGGGAAGATTACCGACGGTGGCAAGTGGGTTTGCGATCCGGAAGCTGTGAAGAAGGCGCCACCTTCGGGCAAAGGAAAGAAGAAATGCGCTGTCTACTCGATGGGAATCTGGGGCGATATCAGCTTTGATCGAGAATTCCAAATGCGAACGAATCAAGCTTGCCAGCTGCATGCCTACGATAAGGTGCGTAGGTCACGTTTACTCAACTACATCTTACAGGACCATCAATCAGAGTCCGTCGTCAGGGAGATCAAGAGCATCGGCGGTGATTACATGGACGCCTTCATCGGCTTGAAATCGAATACGAGTGTGAAGGCGTACACAATGAAGGTTTTTTAAATGTTTATGTTGAAGTTAGCAGGAATTGATGGAGAAAAACGGCGACGAGCGAATCGAGATCCTCAAAATCGACATAGAAGGTTGGCTCTTGAAACACATTGTATGTTCTAGGCGCCGAGAGGACCGCCATCCCACAGCTGATCAACGGAAAAGTGCCCATTTGCCAGGTAAAATACTTCAAGCCACTTTATTCGCAAATATTCCAGATTCTTATTGAACTTCACGAAGTAGAAAAAGACATTGACTTGCTCAAAATCATGTCTAGAGCTGGCTTCCTATATTACAGCTACGAGGTGCGTTCAGTAAAAAACAAACGAGACTTTTAGTTGAATGCGGGCGGTCAATGGAAAGTTGCTGAGTTCTCGCTCATTCACGAATCTTGCCTTGAACGCTACGGTGCTCGATTACTCGCTAAATACATCACTTAGTTCTTCACTTTAGTGTTCAAATCATTTGTTGCCCTTTGAGAAAAATAAATTTCATGGTTGTTCAGCCTGCAGTGCCTTGCAGTCCCACAGTCTATAGTCTCGACTGTGTTGAAAGAATTGTACAAGCCGTATGAAGCGGTGTAGCGCATCGATGTTCCCAGGCCTCTCTTTCTTCCTCAAGTGAACGCATAAACGGCGGCCTGAGAACGTGGCTGTCGGACGATGGGAGACTCCGCCGAAGAATGTCGGCTTTTTTGGGTGACTTGTTAATGCTCTTCATCTTGTTCATGTTCGTCCACTTCAGTTTCTGTGATTCGGTAGAAACTTTCTAAGAAGCGAGGATTTTGAGTCTGCACAATTGGTATTCAGCGCTGTCTTTCTACTGCTTTGCGCTTTCGGAAACGAGCCATCTCTGCCAAGAAGGTCCCGGGACGAAAAACGTGTCTTATACAAGTAATTGAGTCAGTCGAGGTCACATCACAGACAGTGCCACGGGCATCGTCCACTTTCTTCCTCAAAAGTCTGCTGGGTACCTTGGAAGAGCGCCTAAAAGATGAAAACGACACAACATTTCGCGACGAAGACGGCCATTTGCCGTTCCATTCAACTCACATTGGTTCAAAAGCGTCGTGTGTGGGCCTGTTTTTATACGTTTTTTTAGAGCCTTTAGCGTGTTTGTGTGCTTCGTGCGTCGTTGCAGATACGCACTGCAACGCTCAAATCGGATTTATTTCAAGCAAGAAAATTTGCAGGTCTTTGTAAACAAGAGTCTATTAAGTTCGCACATACGTTGCTACTACATCATTTCGAGGTCTCTTGAAACAACATTTCATGTAGGTCTTTTGTCTTATGTCTATCGTATTTAGTCACCCTTCTTTGTTTCAGCGCAACCTACAAAATCCAATTATGAAGATTAAGATATCGATGATTGATTTTCTTCTACGATCTACAACGTGTATGCATTTGACCCGAGTTGCTCGTTCAGCTATAGCATGTTCCTGTACTCCTCATAAGAAATTTGACGACATTGCGGAGGTTGTATAGGCAATTTAACGACAACAACCATTAAACAGAAATTCAATTGCTACGATTGAGACCTTGGCAAGTCAACTTATAAAGTCCTTCGAAGGAGTAACATGGAGAATTTAGACGACCGTCCTCCATTTTCCGAGCGTGGAAAAGAGCCTTGTTCAGACGAGTTTAACGGGCTCGGATAACAGAGCTCACGTTACGAAATAGTCTGATCCACAGTACCCTTACCACTTTATGTTCGGACGTTCAAGCCGTTTTTGTTCCAAACTTTGACGAATTAGTGAACAAAAATCTTCAAACATAATACAAGGCCTTGTCTGACTTTGAAATGCATTTCCTTCGAGCTCGATTTCGGATTCTGTGAAGACTATTTGCGAGGTCGGATTTGATTTTGTATACCGATGAAGAACAATAAGGCATCTTGGCATGTTCTTATGCGATTTGTCAGCACGTTCTGAGAGGTGACAAAGTGTGAAGGTGGAGGATACTTCTGGCAACCAGGCATTACGCATTCTTATATGAAATTCGGGAAAATTCATGCGTTCTAATCTAAGATGTTCTGGAAAGGCACTTCTAGCTAACAAGATATAGCTCGAAACTGACGGCACGTGGCCCTAGCTGACAAAATATTTGTCAAGTGAAATCACTTTTCGAAGGTTTCGAGCCTAGCGTCGAATTTGTCGAAGGCTCAAAGAACACAAGGCATAGCTACGTAGAACAACGTCAGTGAGAGCGTGTCGCTTTTTTCGGAGTACTGTAGAATCGAGCTGCAAAAATCGCTCACGCCATCCACTCATTCATTTTCTTTAATTTTATTTCATCGGTTTCTTGTTCGAAGTGGCTGGTCGTGCCAGACCCTTCTTGCAAACGAAGTTTTTAAGCACCTATAAAAAGAAGCACGAGAAGGTTTGTACATAGTTGTTCTAGTCATGAGGTTCCTCCTGTTCGACTATAAAAGGCACACTCGCAAAGCTTTTTCAAAGCCGCTCTCAGTTTCTTGAAGCGATATATCATATTTTTTTTTGATCATCATGCCCCTCAAATCTTTTCATTCTTTTATTTCTTGCTCCATTGCTCTTAATCTAGTTCCACGAAGACGCTATTGCCGGTCTTCTTGCACACAAAAGCCCTCAGTGTGCGATTGCAGTAGAGATTGTTCCATCGATCATTCCATTTGTCGTAGCGGTCCACGCCGAGCGCACCGCATCCTTCCTAAACGGTGAACACATCGCTGGGTTGAACTTATTTAGCTGACCTCTTTGAAATTTGGTTCACCTTCAGCCCATGCGTCGTAGTCCGCTTTTGTCCCATCGCTCCACTTCCACGCTCCATCGCTTGCTAGTTTCATTCCAATCCAGACGCTCTCTTCGTAGGCTGAGACGTAGCTTTGTCCGGTCTTTGTTATGTCTACGAATGCGTCTGGAAGTCTTAGCTACTCACTTATAAGAAACGAGTTTTCATTGGCGCTATGAATGGAAACCAACTCCGCTCCGTCTTTCTCGCACGCCGCTTCTGCTTGTTCCCAATTGCCCTTTCCGCCCACCTATGAACAACATGAAATCCAAAGCTCTAGATTCGAACCTTGTAGCACGAGCCCTTGAATAGCTTCCATTGCGATGGACATTCTTTGATCTCGGTTCGTTGGACTGGCGCCGTCAGACCCTTCTTGCACACGAAGTTTCGAATCACTTCGTTGCAGACGTAGTTGTTCCAGCCTTGAAACCACTCATCGACTGAAGAGCTCCCATCTGCCAGCAGTTCAACGCAATGTTCCTAAATCAGAGTTCGACCTCAGCAAATGTACTTGCCGACTCGTGATTGTTCGGCTCCTTTGACTTCCACGCCGTGAAGTCCACTTTGGTTGAATCGGTCCATTGATAGCTTTTGCCCTTATTGGTTGTGCGCAGTCCAATCCAGGTTCCTGATTGAAGGTACACCTTGTCGATATCATCGCCTTTGTACCCACTTTGGGCAATTTCTATACGCAAAAAATCTTATCGGGGCTTGAGAGCCAACCAAGGAGAAAGCTATTCTCGTTTTGAGAGTGAACAGACGCCAGATGGGCCCCGACCTTCACGCACGCTTGTTCAGCGTCTGCGAAGTTCTTTCGGGTGAAGACCTGCAAGAGGATAGATCTCAAACTATCATGGCCCACCTTGTAACAAGAAGATGTTTCATCAAAGATCGTCCATCCAGAGGGACACCTTCCTGTCACCTCCAGGGCGGCTCCAGTTGCGAGCATCACGGCGAAGCAGACGAACCCGAAGGAAGCCATTGTTCAGAGCAAGTCTAAAACCCTTATTTCTTCAAAAATATACAAACCTTTTCGACGGAGAAGCAGGCAGAGCCCGTCAAGAGCTGTGCCGCACGAATGAGGAAAGCATGTCGCTTCGCGACTATATGCACACAAGGCGATGCTATCATCGACAATGCCATCATCTGACAGAAAACTTCAAGAAAGTCGCCATTCTTCTAGAAAGACACGTCGAGTTAAAACAGCTCTCGAATCTGAGAGTGTGTAGCCTGCTTCTACCCCTGGCTGATGAAATCTTTAAAAAGCGAAATCATTCGTTGAAGACCTGTCTTTCTTATGGGCCGTGTTTCGAAATTTTCTAGAAAGAAACGTCGATGACCCAAGAAGCAAAGTTTCTAAATCCCGTTTTCTTGCCACATCAAAACGAAACAAGGAACTTCGCCGAATGATTTCGCTTTTCAAGTGTTTCATCAGCCAGGGTAAACAATTCCGTTCTTTGTTCTCACAGGGAGAAAGCTTTTATCGCAAGGCGTAATAAAAATCAAGTTTTCGCCCGATGAACGCAAGGAAAACATGCAATAACAGATTCGATAAAATCATTTGCTACTGAAATTTCAGAGCTTTAATCCACCGTTCAACATCCGCCTTGTTATGACAACTTCGGGGTGGATTTAGCGCTGGGTACGTAGCATTGAGACGGTCGAGGAACGCCGACCAAATTTCGATATGCTTCGCCTCAGCACGTCTTTGCATGGTTTGATCCCAAACACTATCAGACCATCGTACTCCGTGATGAATGTTGAAGTGCTTTGAAACAAGTAAGAACGAGTAGCTAGCGCGGCAAAGCTCTTGACACTAAAAAGTTAAACCGTCACAAACTAATGAAGGGCAAACCCATGAAACATGGTCCGAATCCTTGTACTGGATGGTTTCGTCGTGAAACGGTAGACTGTGGTGTGCCACGAAGTCCGGCTCCCAGGCATATGTGAAGCTGACTTCTTCCACAACAAATGCTTCTGAACTCGTCTGCAAATCGTTATACAAGTTTTACGCTCAAAATAATTTTCGTACTTCGTTTAACCATTCTCCTAGTTTTGGAATTGCGTGCCCAATGCTATTATATTTGTGATGAAAAGAGAAAGCTTCGCCGTTTCCAATCGAACTTCGGAGGTCTTCGCGAGTCCGGGGAATTTCGCTGAAAAGCTCTTCCTTAGCCAACTCTTACCTCACATTCTTTTCGATTTCAAAGCGTCGAATCACTAGAAGTTTTTGTTCCTTACCAATACGCTCTTTTTCAGCGAGAGCACGCATTTCTTCTTCAAAACCTTGCGAATAAATCAGGCTTGAGTCGCTCAAAATGAAGTAAGAAGTGTTTGAGAACTGACAATGAGAAAAATGTTTTCTTTAAAACGAAAAAAGTACCTTTCTCGCAATGTTGCGCCCGACGTTAGCTGAATAGAGGCCGTTCGGTGTGGGAAACTCATCTGGATAACCAAACGTCGAGAATCTGCAACTTGCAACGAAGTTGACCGGCTCTAAAACGGCATTAATGATGATTTGGAGACGGAAAATTATTTGCTCACCGATTCCTACTATGGGACAAGACGTGCCACGCTTTTGAAAATAAAGATGAACAGCGAGCTTTTCTTTCAATTTTGGATCGCACACCATCATTTCGATGATCTAAAGGCTGTTACTGGGCGCAGGACCGTTTTACTCTTCTGTATGTGCTGGTTAGAGAAGGAAAAGCGACGCTGTCTCTGTCATGGTCGAGCCGGACAAGGACAGCCCACGAAATTCGGCCGTCCCATCTTCGAGCCTGTTCTGCTATCTTGCACGAACCACCTCTAGACATACAACTTGAAGGAACTCGTCGTTCACAATGTTTGCAGATCCGTGAATAGCTAATGTGATGAGGTCCCTAGTTTCGGAACCTCTCCAAATCGTCGAGACGCAATACGATTCTCCATAGGGGACAAAATCCAAAACCTTTTTATCAATAGCGACAATTTTATTTTGTTCTTTCTAAATATTTTAGTTTAAAAAAATTGCTTTTCAAAAACCTGGAGCCATATTTTGTGCGCCGAAAGCAACAATTTGAGATCGAAGTGCATGAGAAGAAACAACAAAACCGCAGAGGTGACGATAAGAATAACAAACGCGTCTCTGAGACGTGGCCGCATAGTTTTGTGTCCAGCAGCAAGAAGAGGCTTCAACTGGACAGAACTCTAGCAATTCCGACACATTTCTGACACGCGGAATTCTATTGAAGTTGAGGACAAGCCTCTAAGCGCAAAGTTTTCAAACGCCGTTTCGTGCTTACCAATGGCGCTTTAATGGTGCATTGAGAAACAGAAGGCGCGGCTTAAAGAGACTACGAGGTCTCCGTCGTTCCTCCACCATTGCGTTAACGGCTTTCGCTGTGTGGATCTTAAAGTTCTGTGGCAAAAGTCACAGGTTCTTCGTGAAAAGGTGCACCGTGCGTTCGAGAGAAGAACGCGGCGCGCTGGAACTACATACAATGGTCAATTTAGCACTTCGGTCAAACAAAATTAGCAATTCGCAACGATTTTGTCTTGACAACTCTTGTTTTGTTTTGGAACATCGTAACTAAAAAAGAAAACGACGCGATTTCATCACGCGCACGAACGCTGCTTGAATCTCAAAGCCACGTTCCATTAAGATCTAAACGGTGCATTACAGGCTCTGTCAGCAATAAAGACTTTCCTCCACCTTTTCCTGCACGGGCTGAATCTTAATTCGTGCGTGCTTCGACTCAAACTCGTCATTCACCCAGAAAATTGCTTCTGAATCCTTCGCTCTCTCTTTAGTCGATAAAAAACTGGTCTGTCATTTTCTTGGCATTATTTTTCTTTCACGACACTCACATTTATCGGAAACGCTGGACAAGAGAAAGAACATTAAAGCGAAAATATATTAGAAAGAAGCGACAGAAACTGTCAGAGATGGTCTTCTATTTGAATTTTTGATAGATTCTTCGATTCTTCGGCTTAAGTGGTTTCAAACTTCGATGAATTCTTTCTGCCAACGCCGCATATTCATTGCTCTTTTTTTAATTCTATACGCGCTTGTCTTTGCACCGATTAATGTCTTAGACTGGCGCAGAGTAGGCTTCACTTGGCTAAATTCGGTACGCGTCTGGTGAATTTTTCTCACAAGGCTTTCCAGATGCAGGAGCAGGAGAAAGAGATCCCGGATGTTGACGGCTTCATCGGTCCAGACTATTTTCGATCCATAGCCGATTTTCAAATTGTCTTCGATAAGAACGAATTGTGCATTCGAAAAGATATGGTATTGCAAAGCTTCGACAAAGCTATTTGTTCTATAGCTGAATACAACAGTTCCGAAAGACAATAAAGCAGCACTTATCTACGTGAAAACAGACTGTCTAAAGAAATTTGTTAAATTAAGGCCCAAAGGTGTTGAAAAGTACGTTTACGTATTGCCTTTAAGGCCATTACTACGATACTTTGTGACACTTCAGATATGTCCTCATTACACACGACAGTGATTACAGCGTGCCGAATAACTACACCTCTCTGCTAGAGTGCGTGCTTCGTTCTTGAACCGTAACATTTTTATTGAGGGATCCTACAATGGTTCGCTGGTTCGGCGAGAACATTGCCAGTAAACACGAGAAACTTCGAGCTCTCCCAATTGGAATTGCGTCCGGAGCTCTTCTTCACGGCAATAAAACCATTTTACGAACGGCGATGCAGCGTTATCGGTGCGTAAGTAATTTTTTTGGTAGTTTTTTTCCTCGACACAGTCAATTGCATTTTAGCAAGCCGTTCGCTACGCGAACTATCGGATTATACGTGAATTTTCGAATTGACACGAATCCTGTTCGGCCAACTTGGTGGAGCTGGTTCTGTAATCGAACCGAGTTCAACAATTTCAACAGACGGTGTCGAGTTCCAAGCATGCCGTACAAGCATGCAAGCATGCCCTACACGGAATACCTCCAAGAGTTGGGCGACTCGAAGTTCGTTGTCTCGCCACCAGGAAACGGCATTGACTGCTATCGGTAAGCTGGATGGTTTGTCGAAGAGGAAGCACAATAGAACTTGGGAGGTACTGGCCATGGGGGCCGTTCCAATTGTCCTCAACACAAGTATCAGCGAGCTCTATCAGGACGAACGGATCCTTGTTGTTGACGACTTACACCAAGTCAGCCACTTTCACTGCATGAATCGCTGACTTTAAGGTCTCATCGCTTCTTCTAGAGTACTTCGAAAAACTCTCGCCGCGTAAAAAAACAAGTCGGAAGATTTTTGGAGCTTATTGGAGTGACGTTATTCGCAAAGACTTGTAGATTGTATAGCAATGAGCTAGTTGAAATTGTTACAAGTGAGATCAAGCATATCAACAAACCGTTTTTTTTAAACGAACCACAATTGCATTAGATACAACGTACTCAAGCATGATAAAGGAGGAAATTTCTAGCAAGAACTACTAATAGTTTAGCTTTGAGATCATGCCATTGTGCCTATTTCCTATTGGCTTCCTCTTGATGCTTGCAGTAGCAAGTTTGCCGAAACTGCTCCAGATGTCGAATGCAATCGCTTTGCGTTCCGTACGAATTTTGGCGCAGAATTTGGCCTTAAAACATTTCGTTGCTTCTGAAAGTCAAAATGTTTAGCAAACTGAGTCGACGAAACGTTCCATCGTGTCGAGCCAAATACATCTGAAAAGCAGGTTAAAAGTAGAAGATCTTTCACCTTGAGGACGGCGCGACCCGGGCTTACCGAAATGACAATGTTGAAAACACTCTGCTGATGATAATCAATTTCTTCGACGCTTATAACCTGCATGTTTCTTTTAAACTTTTCAATCTTTCCCGTTCAACCTGAGTGAGTTTGAAAGGCAGGCACAATTTCGAGGCTTCTGAATCATTTTGATGAAAGTCGTTCACAAGGTCGACGGCTCTTCTGCCAACTTCCATCTTTAGTGTTTCATTCCTTAAAGCAGAAATACTGTAAACATTAAAACTTACATGACAGGATGGAAGGGCTGCTTACAAATGCAATATTCAAAAGGAATTGGCAGTGTTTTACAATTCCGAGAAGAACTTCCCAATGGTCGCAATACCGAATGTGCGGCATGATTTGTGAACGTTTTAGAGTCGAAGTCGGAGAAACTTTTTGCTTTAAGCTTCTAGAAAGAACTCATTTGAAAAAAAAACAGGCTATTTGTACCTCAAGAATATCCAGAAGCGTGGCGTGCACATCCAAAGAACTCAGAAGACTTTTTGAGTTTACCTCAAGGGAGCGGTGGAGAGTCGCATACTATCATTTCTCAAATAATCTAGCATTTCTTCACTCACCTTCTTCTCATCGCGCAGCCATTTGGGCAACGTTAGTAGGAACATTGGATTGCTTTTTTCGCGAGAGCCTAATCGAGTCTTGAGCACTTCCTCTGGTCCAACGCGGCTGCCATGGTCGGATATGAAGAAAACAAAGGAGTTACTCAACTGCTTTTTTTTACGATTTTGGCATTTGACGTCTGAACCACCCACCTTTTGTTCGTTTTTCGTGAAAAACTTGAGAAAATCTTTATCCGCATGAAATAGATTGTTCGCATTGTCGTGAGCCAAAAATGTCATCCATGTTGCGGAGAATTTCGGGCGGTCTGACAAGAAGCAATTAAAAAAACCTTCACCGTTTACTTTGGTAGGCATCGATGAATTTTGTGAGGAATTCAATCAACTGCAAGTGTGATTCAAAGCAATTTTCTTTGTTAATCACGCTCTGAAACTCCGATTGCCTTAGATTTTCTCACATTCAGCCTCTCGAACTTAAAAAGTATGTGAGGAGGCGTTCTAGAAATAACTTCCGAAGGTCAAAGAACGAACGTTCGCTGATGATCTGCGACAACGGTCTTGAAACCCGTACAATTCGGTACAGTGAACGTCGGGCTTCCGTCGTCTTCATTCACCAGGGTTTTATAACCTGCACATTGTTTCTGATATGTTGTCCGACCGAGGAGAATTTCCCTCGCGCCTCCGTTGATTTACGTTTTGTGTTGTGTAGATCGCAGGGAGGCGCGAGAGAAATTCTCACCCGTCTGATTATAAGTCTAACCTAAATCTCGAAACTTGGAAAGAACAAAAGATGTTTGGTTCGTGAGATCTCGTGGACAAATGTAATCTTCGGGCCAATCTGGTACCAGATTTGGCAGCTCGTAGACCGATCGATCTACTTCGACGCTCAGTTTTCCTGCAGTCAAGAGGCGTGCCAAAATCATAAACCTACCAAAGAAGTACGCATAATCGTTTGGGCGTGAATTATCGGCGACTTTGTTGAGACGCTCGAATTGGGTGGCACTCATATTTTGAAGGAGAAATTCGAGTGTCTTCGGAATGGACCTGAAGATTGCTTAAAGCGTAAATTAAAGCGTTAATAAAAGCTTAAATTAAGGCGTAAATTAACGCTTAAATTAAATATAATAGACTCAAAACAAACCAGACCTCATCGCCTGAGTGCTGGAGACGGAATCAACAAGAATTACGTGAACGTCCGGGAGAGGAACTCCTTTAGGATCCAGCAACAGCCGCTTTTTCTTAAATTTGTGAGCCCCTATCCTGAAAGTGAACTCACATAGTTCTTCTTCCGTGTCGAGTCTTTAACGAAGATTTGTTCATGAAGAAAATAGTGTTCTTCTTTTCCAGAGGAACAATTTGTTTCAATAAAATCGCAGGGTGGACGAGTGTCGTTGGAATTGATGGAAAATGGAATCCATTTGGGCGAGGAGGCATCCTTCTTGTCGTTCAACGCCCACCAGCATCTGCGCAATTGACGGAGAAATTTTTTAAATAAAAAAAATGTTTTTAAACCTGTATGAACACATGATTGTCGAAGCATTGTGAGTGTCCGTAAACGATAAAATACCATTTTCCAGTTTTGTCCACGGCTTGAAGTTTCGATTGCAATTTGCCAGAGGGTCCGTCGAGGGCGTTAGAAATCTCATAACCTTAAACATTTTGATTAAAAAAACAAGAAAAAAAATACTGTTTCGTCACGGGGGTTGAAGTTCTCAAAGTCACAGACATCGAACAAATCTACAGCAGACTCCGGCTGCAAATAAGTTCGCAATATTTTCGTAACTGCAAATGTTTTTAGAAGTTAATTATTGAAATAAAACTTTTACCGTGAACATTAATCTTCGTAAAAGAGGAAAAATAGCGACGAGCGACGAAATAAGTCAGGATCGAACCTGTTACAATAAAGTAGACGAACGTTCGCTGGAGTTGCATGCGAAGGTACTAAAAAGGTAAATGAAAACAGGACCAAGAAGAAGGCGGTTCACAGTCAAATCGAAATCGATTACATCAAAGGCAGAGTTGAAGGCTTATTGATATTCACCGCCGCCGGCACTAACTTAATGCATCCGTGGGAGCTTACGTGGACATCTTGCTGACCATCTTGTTGAAATGGAGCAAAGAACTACATTAGCCCATGTCCAGAACTTGGCTTTTTGTGAAAAAGACCGAGTAGAGGAGGAAGGCCTTTGAAGTGCCAGAAACCGCGGCGGCTTTCTTCCCGAGGATCTCTTTCAACCAGGGGTTCTCTAAGCAGCCGACCGAGGCAGGGAAGAGGCTTCCCGTAGGGTCCAGCCGAGGGCCCGAAGTGCAAGTGCTCTCGGCTAGTGCATACTATGCACAATTTTTAACGCGCATAAACTTGGCCTGGCATCAATACTCTACCAAAGGCTTTTAGATGGCCCCTTCACGCACAAAAGTGATCCCGCGGGGCTTTAATAGCTCGTTTTGCTCGTCTCGATCTGCTGGAATATTGACTTGAAATATATACTTTGTCCAAAGTTGAAGTCGTTGCCCGCGATAGACCCGGGGGTCAAAAAGTGGGCAAACGCGCATTGTGGCGCATGGTATAAGCGGAAAGTTTTTTGTTGAAACTTGATTGCACGTTGTTTTCTATAAACTTTCATCTCCAATTCCATCGATTCTTTTGTGTAGACCATGAATTTTTTTCCGTACGCGATAGCCGGAGTTTTCAGAGAAATCCTGGAAGATTTGTTTATTGCGCGCATTTTGAAGACTGTATCGCGTCTCAAAAGTCTGTCAGGAGCCCACAAAATCTCTCTCTGCCGCGCACTTCATACAAACGCTTACAAATAATTGTAATAACAGCCGAAAGGTTAGACTTCTCATAATTAGCACTTTTAGTTTCTTGACACATTGAATTTCCTTCACAAGATTCGGCGACTCAGTCTGTACCAATATCATTGCTTGTATTGTCACTCTTGAAATGCCGGCTAGTGCCAAGGTCGAAACGGCGACAAGAAGCGCCCTCCCACTTCATATCACTGAACAGGTACCTTAAAATCTTTCTTGGGGAAACTTTCGGAGCGTTTCAGATCCTCGTGCGTCTTTCTCCTCAAGCCGCAGCGAGATCGATGCTCGTCTCGAAAGTTTTCCTTGACATCATTGCACGGAATCGTCATCGGATGACCGGGCATTACTTCGACGTTTGCATTCCTCTCGATGAGCGGAGTTTTGTTAGTCTTTTTTTTAAAATGAAACGAATAGGAACCAATTTTCAGATAAGCCTTTTGAGTTCGGAAAGAATAGAGCGTCCAATTGACTCATCGCAGAAGAGAAAGTTTTCCGACCTGCGAGACTTGCCCAAGGATGTTGACGATGAAACAAAGATCGAAACACTTCTGATCATCTTTCAGCGCGTTTTCAACTGGGTTTTGACGATTTTTCAAAAAAAAAACTTTAGGTCGCTGTACGTGAACTGCAACTTCAAAACGTCACGCCTAGCTGGTTCACAGCTATAAACGAGACATTTCGTTGCATAATGCCCAAACCTCCAACAGTTTCTTCGCTGTGGGCAACGTTCAGTAGCGTCAACCAACTTGTTCAACCATGGCCGTACATGACCGATGTTCAGTTGTTCGAACTGGCTAGAGCCTTGCAGATTCAGGACCTCAAGGTTTGTAGACTTTTTTTTCCCGACTTTGCTTTAGGTCGGGTATGGACATACTCGACAGCAGCAACGTGTTCCGTTTGGAAAAGTGCTCTATTCCCTTAACGACTACCCAAGTATCAAAATCATCGACCTGATTTGCAACCTTCAGTCTGTTTATCCAAGGCGCCTTCTTCATGCACTCAGTCATCTTGAAGAAGTGACCATCGACGGCTATGAGTTTTCTCCGTCGGTGAGCTCAAAATTTGCGTTCATCAATACAATAGTTTTCAGACAATTCACGACCACTTCTTCTTGCCTTGGTATCGTGGCGATAGCTGGTTGCAACTTCGAAAACTTCGCCTTTGGCTTATGCTAGAAAACAATCAGAGGAGACTTGAACAAACTCTCAAGGAAGGCATACCCTTCGTCGGTCCTCACACAAGAAGAATGACCGACTCGAAGCTTTTCACCTTCAAGGTCCATGCGAAAGACTATGGCGATGTCCAAAACGGGCGAGCTAGCCCTTGGACGCTTGCCGTTGAGCTATGAAATTGGCTGTTTATTGTCCGAATTTCACACACGCCTTCATTAGGCTTTAACTGTCTTAAAACGTCGAGCTCTTAAATACTACAGGAAATGAAAGATTCATGCTTTTTTTAAACGAAAATTCGGCGAAATAAAATCGTACGGTTACGCACGTCGTTTTCAAGCAATTAGCAGAGGTTTGAACTGAAAAATTGTTTATAACCATGAATAAAACATTAAAGCTTCAAAAGTTACAGTGTGACACATAAAGTGAGCGCAAACATTGCACAGATTATGTTTGTTTCTGCTTTTTGCCAGACTTAAAGAAATTTCGAAAGCGTTTTGAGAAAGTGCGCTTTGGAATCTGCAAATGAGATGATGATGAAGGGGGCTCATTTGGAGGAACAGAAGTTGCTGTTCCGAGTTCGTTATAAATTGCGATTCGGCGATCTCGGTCAGGCACATACTTTTGCGCATGCTGTCGCCTTGCACGCAAACGAGCCAGCTGCGTTTTCGGACAATCGGCGAACGATCTCTCTATATCGAATCGAGAAGCCGAAGAGTTTTTGTTACCACTGACAGCCAGTGCTTTTTCAAGCGCCCAGCCTAATTCCAGAAGATAAAATCTCTTGTCTGGTGCCAAAAGCGGCAAAAGCAATTCGAGTATTGAAATTGCTCTTTTGCAATGCGCATTAGCGAGTACTTGATCAGCGTAGTTGAGTCTCGGTGGTTGGCACACTCGAACTATTGCATACTTTTCGTCATCGCTGATGCTGTCTCGAATGTTTCGCAAACAATACAAGCATTTTTCTTGCACTTCGCTTAAATCTCCATGTGGTTCCGTTTTCGAAACATTATCTAACAATTGTTTGAGCTCCACACGAAGAATTTTCGGTGGAATAAGTCTCTCATGTTCAGGTGTAAATGCGATCTCAGTTCGTAAATTTCTCATTTCACGAATTATGATGCTCGCTTCGCTTTCCATTTTGATAAAATGTACAGCTGCCACAATTCTCTCACCAGTCGCTTCTGGAAATCTTTGAAATTCTGTACGAATTTTGTTTAAATAGTCCTGGCTCAATCGCTGGCTGTGAACAGAACCCTTTGTTACAACCAACAGCCGTGTCTCATGTTCGTGGCGGCATGCGAGTAGGCTTCGAATTTCGGCAGCAACTGCATTTGAAAGAATCTTGTCAAGAATAAGTTTAGCTGCATTCGCGCTATCGACAACAAGTCCATTGTCATTCTTATGAAAGGAGGCACTTTGTCGACAGGCCATTAGTGCCTCTTGCCTTTCTTTAGCGCTTAGCGCCTTGGGTAGTTTGCAGACTGCTTCCCAGAGTTTCAAACGTTCATGCGGTTGCAAACATTTTCCGGCCGCTTTCGCCTTTAGGACTTCTCTTTGAATCCGTGCTGAACAAAGCTCGAATTGGTTCTGCCAAGGAAGCAGATTTTTAGCGTGTACGATGAGTTTGCGCTGCATTTGCAATAAAACCGTCAATCGTCGAGACGAATCGGGATGCGCCTCAGCAACTTCGCACCAGAGCTGCGTGTGCAGAATGAAATCAGCGGGTGGAACCTTGGAAGCATAGGCCTCGATAAGGCCCAAGAAAACTTCAATGTGCTCCTGCACTGTTAAGACGCCATGCGAGCACAGTAATTGAAAGTGTTCCCAGCGAAGTCGTAGAACAGCTTGCATCTCGCGGAACTCGGCCACTTTACAAAGTGTTTCCAGCACCAATATGGACTCCTTTGAATGATTAATCATAACATCCGGCAGCAGTGGTGAAGCGGAGTCGTCATAAAGTTCCCTCAATAGTTTGCATGCTTGCAATGCGCAGCGACGATCATCTTGCGTCGAAGGAAAGGTCATTGTTCGCTTGTTCAATTGCTTCGAGAGACTCGATTCATGCTGGAAAAAGCGTCGCCAGTAGCAAACGGACTCCACAAAATTCTCTTCATTAAACGCCCTCTCGGCTTCCAAGCGTAATTCACATCTTGAAATTCGTGAATTAACCTCTGTGTGTATCGAGGCAAGTTCTTTTTTGGCGTTCTCTTTTAAACAGTCTGGATGTGCTCTTTCAATGGTGGATTTGAAACGCTTTAGAGCTTCCAGTTTTCGTGTCGTAGAAAGAATTCGATCTACAAATGAGTAGGCAAAAGGTGCAAGCTCAATTAACGATTCCAGGTTCTCCATTTCTGCAGAGCATTTTAGAATTGCTTTGTGCACGGTTTCCAGATATTCCTCGATTCGTTCGTCTCCGAAAACGTTGGTCTGTGCCGCACTAAACTGTCGAAGATTTGCTTCATGTTTCTCCCGATATCGAACGAGATTCTTGAAGATGTGAGCAACGTTTACTTCCCGTAGTGCTTCGTCAATTATTTCTAGACTGAGTTTCGAGTGCGCCCGAAGCGTGGTCTCGTCAATGTTGATCTCGGACTGAATTTCATCCAGCGGACGGCACGCCGTTTGAATTTCTCGGAAGTCGTCGTCATTCAAATTCAGAGCAAGCCCAGTGATCTGTTTCCAAAGTTCGAGTTGCTCCTGGAAATTGCCTTTAGCAAGTGCTTCTTGAGCTCGAATTATAAGATCTTTTTTGTGTTCATGAGAGCCTGAAAAATTCTAGAATTTTCTACCGTTGCAACCCACTTCGAAAGAAAAGTGACTCCGTTGCTATAAGTTCCTCTGAAGAAAACCGCTTTTTCGATGTTGCTGAGACCATTCGCTTGATTGTTTTTTGAACTTTTGACGGCAAAACGCCTGTTGGAAACGTTTTCTGTGAGCAGATCAAAATTACACTTCTTAAGGCAACCTTTTCAAAGAAATTCGTCGTGTACGTGTCCCATTTTTCGCGTGAAATACCCAGAGTGGAAAGCAGAAGCTCAAAAGTAACTACGCCGAGACTGTAAACGAGCGTTGAAAAGGAAGACTAGTCTGTGTACCTGTAGACGTCCACCTTTCCATTATATTTGCCGTGAATCGACATCTCGGGCGCAATATAGTTCTTCGTTCCGGGGCCTAATGTATGCGACTGACTGGCACGTGACAATAGCGTCTTTGTGGCCAGTCCAAAATCGGCAACCTTTGAACAAAGTTGAGCAGTCAGTAAGATGTTCTCCTGAAAACAAAGGTCTTTGAAAGATTGGCGCACGGGTTTTATGTCGCGATGCATGAAACCGCGACCATGAATGTAGGCCAACGCCAGCAACACTCCATAAATTATGTCCTGTGCTTTCTTGAGGCTGATGGCGTTTTTCTTCAAAAGCTGTTCATCTATAAGTTTCCGTAAGTTGCCGCGTGCGTAGTTTTCCATTTCAATGAAAATATATGCCTTCTGTCTGATCTAGATATAAATGCACGTGAATGCCTTAGAAGAAACAATTTACAGTGCTTTGCCAACACTTTTGATAATTCACAAGGTGTCGATTCACTAAGCTGGCTCTCAAGCAGAGAATCTCTCGGAAACAGTCGTCATCCGCACGAGGAGCACCATTTTCGTCGAGATCGTCGTTATTTGGGACGACTTTCACCACACATTTTGCTGTTCTGAAAGAAAGTTAAAGTTTTTTAAAATCCCGAGAGTAGCTGACTCACCCACTCCAGTAGACACAGCCAAATCCTCCGCTGCCTATTAGCTCTAGCTCACCATGGTAGTGTTCGGTGAGAAGTTTGGTGACAGCTGGTGGAGGCTGATCTGACACAGATTAAAATGCTTTAAAGTTTACAAAAATTACATGCTGACATTGTGTCTCAAAGTTTCCCCTCTCGATACTGCTCCGAAGAAAAAGATAAGCAACGCGCGTGTCTGTGATGAAATAATTTTGTAATGTCTGAAATATTCCTTTTACTGAAGCCAATGAGGAATAGTTTTGACAATAGAGAATCGTAAGAAATAACCGCGAAAGCTAGACTTTTGAAGACAAGCCACCAGAAGAAGCGAAATTAAAGGAACTCTAATGGATGAAACCCGAGTGAGAAGGTGCGGCCATGTCACGAATGACAAAATGATAAGCGGGGTAGCCGCTTCTCTCTATTTGAGGCCTTTTCGCTTCGCACAAACAAGCGGTGACGATTTCGTGCTTTCGGAGTTGCGAAATTCGCTAATAACTACCGATAATTATCGTCAAGGTTTACTCTATCCACCCAAGACACCTCCTTCACCCAAGACACCTCCTTGCAATGAGATCACGAAAACGAATTTGCGAAAGGATGTGGACCAGTGCCCTGTTAGAGCACGTGCGTGGGCTAACTAGCAGAAGTTTTACAGTAGATCGAGGAATCGTCTAATTGTAAGCCGTTTGCCGATAAAGCAAACTTGTCTCGATTCTGGTGGCAAAGATAAGCAAAGTTATATTTTAGGCGCATTTCCAAAAAGGCACATGCACACGGCATTCTCCTACGGGACGACACTTGTTAGCATAATCGACTGCGCATTGAAAAGCGTGGTTGAGAAACATAATCAACGTGATTAGTTCTGAGTCAGCACGAAAGGAGACGGTAGGATGTGAAGGGGTAGCGATCGAGCGACATGATGATGAAACTCACGAAAATTCTCCTTGACGCGCTTTTTTCAAGCGCGCTCGAACAATCGTAACTATTGCGATCTCCAACATCTGGCCGAGGATAGGCGGAGATTCCCGTTTTTGTTATCACTTGCTCATACAGGATTTGCACTACCCACTCGCCTGTACTAATTTCTCATTTCGTTCTAAATCGACCGATAATGATAATTTGCTCGCAAACGAGCAAACTAACTAATCAACTTTGTTTGTTTTAGCAGCGACGTCGATCTGTTATGGGCTTAAATTTAAGCAAAATGTCCTCGAACAGGAAAACCCTTCCTGGCGGGAGTCCCGTCCTCCCAATGGACGTTCTTGAACAGGCAAGCACTTTCTGCATTTTTTGCTTTCTTGATAAGCCAGTGGTTTTGTTTCTCTCATTCCAGATCCTCTTGCATCTTGAACCGCGTAATGCTGCTAAATGTCTACGTCTCTCCAAGGGCTTTTCCGAATTCATCAAGAATAACCGTCATCGAATGAGCCGCCGCTGCGACCTGGAAATTGCCATTCCGCTAGACGAGAGAGCCTCCGTGAGCAGCATCTTAAACAAACAAAACGATCTCTTGCCTAGATCATTCTTTTGAGTCCGATAACAAACTATCCCACCCGACGCCGATACAAGCGGCCTCCACTCTTTGATTCTGTTAAGAAGTTGCCCAAAGGAGTTACGGACGAAGTGAAGATTCAACAGCTTTCCGTCGTCTTGCAGTACGTCTTTGATTGGGTTTGTGCTTCATTTTTGGGTTTTAAATGATTTTCAGCTTGATGTTGTGCATTTAACGTTCGACTCTCTTTCTGCAAGATGGCTACCGATTCTTCACACGGCATTTCGTTCTCTAAAACACCCTGAATCGAGCATCGAGGTGGTATCCCAATTGCAGCTCTCCTTCAAAACCACACATCACCGCGATGAACCGTGGCCCTTCATTTCGGATGCTCATATGTTTCACTTGGCGCAGGAATTTCGTGCTCAGCGATTGGAACTGGTAATGTATTGAATTTTTTTACAATAATTAAATTGTCTAGACCTCTGAGCCATTAGAGCGTCGCATCAATTATCAGCCTGTGCCTCTCGGCGATTCTCTACTTTCCTTTGCAACGCTTCCAGATCTTCACGTTGCCGATCTTAAAAACGCTGAGCTCAGTGTGGAACCCAAGGCTCTTCTTCGGGCTTTTAGCCACTTCTCCAAAATTGAATTTCCAATCTCCTATGAGTTTTCTCCAACGGCAGGCTTTTTTTTTTTTACTGTTTCATAGATTTTTCTTCCAGATTATTCACGAAGAAGTGATTGTGCCTTGGTATCGCGGCGAAGGGTGGCAGGAATTAACGCGTTTGAGTCTTCATCTTACGCCAGAAAACGATGAAGGACGACTTGTGCAAAGTCTTCGAGGACCGCTGCGTTTTGTCGGACCGCATCTGAAGAAGTGGGACGACTCGGAAGATCTCTATTGCAAGTTGCATACCGCCGAGGGCTTCTCCTTGCAACGCGGACAAGCCGTCGGCTGGCGTCTTATGATTGATTGTCGTGAAGATCCAAACGATCCCGAACGTTATGGTTACTGACTCGCATTTTTTTGTAACAAATATCTTAATGATTTTTTTCTATTGTAAAAGTAGCGCCGAAAGTTGATAAATAAAATAAACTGTATTAAGAATGAATTTATAAGTCACCACGGGGGGATAGCAACATTGAGTGCCAGGAAGTTCTACCGAGCAATTGGTTTCGGGCAGTTTATTTTGTGAGTGGATGGAAACCATGGGGTCCCTCGATAGTCAACTGGGATGGGTGAAGGACGAGTACATACTGTCTAAACGTGACCTTTGATGCTGAGAAGAAACTCAAACCGAAAAATTTCCAACGGTCTCCATTACGTATGCGCCACTTTTGTCTTCGATCTTTGAGAAAGTGATGTTCACGGTGTTGTTGGAGGCTGAGTTTCGCTGTGTGATCTAAAGCAAATACGGGAACTTTCTATTAATTCTGTGGGAGTCCGGCGAGTCACTTTCATGAGCGAAACTTACTTGAACAGCATCTCGATCCAGTCAAACAACTTCGTTGAAAGCGAGTAGTAAGGTCGTCTAACGACGTCGAACTCGAATGTGCTAAAAGCTTCTTTAACCGGCAGAGAAAGTAACTTGAAATCGGCGCGCTGCTTTGAATGGTCGCAAGGACCGTTAGTGAGTTATTTCTTGATAGCATCAGCGTGAAGGTCGTTAGGAAAAAAGCGGGCAACTCGTAATAAAATATCAACTGAGCATTTCGTCACAGTCGACCAGTTCACCTTATAGGTTTTGTGCTGAATTTGGCCATTAAACTCGAAGTGAGGCTGAACTTGTGCTTCGACTGGTTTGTCATCGGAATCAAAAAACCGACACATGAACGTCATCCACGAGCACTGTGATAAGTTGCACTTCCATCTGCGACCAGACTGCCAGCGTTGCTCTGGTGACGCGGATTTCTTCAAAACGCTTAAAACGGGCTCACGATCGTCGAATGACAAGCGGGATTTTGTTCATTGGCAGCAACTCGACATAATCATAAGTCGGCGAAGTGTCCACCTGGTCACAGATCAAAAATCAAGAAAGACTTACGGCTATAAAGCCTAAGCCTTGAGTCTGCTTCGTCGAGAAAGCTGCTTCCAAGAGTCGCGCGAACTCGCTTTGAACGCCTTGAAGAGCCGACTCGAGCCTGTTCTTACAGTTCTTAGCTTCCCCTCAGCAAGCCTCGCTTACCGTGTGAGAAAGTCAGCCATAACCATCTTCTTGCTGGTACCCGTGATGGCGTCGTGATGCTGGAAAAGGGCGAGATTCCGTTTTGCTTCAACAATTGTGGAAGACATTTCAACCGACGGAGACAACGAGGCTAGTAAATCGTAAGCCCGAAGCTTGGCCTAAACAGTTCGTCTGAAATTCATTTGGTTCAAAAGCGAACCTGAACAATTCTTTCGAGTCGTTTATGATAGGGCCGCTGCGAGAAGAAGCCCATCCACCAGGCTTGCGGATGCTTGGGCTCTTGAGTATAAGGAAAGAAGTCTCCGGTGAGCACATCGAAGTCCCGATTCTCTTCTCTCAAAGCGGTAAAGAAGTTTGAAACTGTGGAGAACTCGAGCTAAGAGAGCTTCAACTGTTTGTGAGCCGGCAAACTTTGGCGTTGAACTTTGCTGGATTTGAGTTGACAAAGTTGATTATCCTGCTGAAGACGCTGTAGACGGCCTCCCAGTCCGCCTGCAAAGCCTCAAAAAGAGGCATTGAAACGAACTTCGAGAGGAAAGGCAAAGTCGTCTCCGACGGGCACCAGAATGTTTTCGGTGCCATAGATGACTTGAAGCAGACCATATTGTTCGAGAAGTTCAGTGGCCCTGAAAACGGATATGTTTCACGAATTGAAGATTTTACTTGGTCAATTAGAAAATTGCTAATTGCGAGCTACATCCGCCTTCTTCATTACAAGATAAGCTCACAGTCTCTCGACGCCTTCCTCGGTCTTCATAGCAACATCGGCCTTTTCCACGCAGCCAACTCTCTGTGACGGACCGACTTGGAACTTGCAGCACACCTGAACATTTCTCTCTTCTTCTCCTTCTTTCTACCTGCTCATTTGGACCGCAAGCCGATTGTGTTGTGTAGTAGAGGAAGGGCAAGACGTTGACCAGCGGCTGATCTTCTTCATTCTGAGAGCGTCTTCACTCTTTCCAAGGCAACCCGGATTCCAGCTCTGAGCCCAGTTGAAACGAAGTTTCTTCGCTCTTCGCAGAAGTTTCTTGTGCGAGTTGTGAATTCTTCCAATGACGAGGTTGTCGATGCCCGAGAGAGACAACAAATAAGGCATCATCAAGCCGTGGCCAAAGGGATCGACGGACCTGAACCTTTAGGTTGGTCTCGCTTCATTTAAAAATCGGTAGTTCAGGCTTTCGTGTGATTCAGTGTTGGGCGTACTGGAAGAAGATAATTTCTCACAAGTTTCACAGAATACTCAAAATCAATTATTTCAGTAAAAACGAATCTGATCGAGCCACGTTTTTACCCTCATGCAAGTTTCTTTTTTCGTTTCACGACTACTCACCAAGAAGTGTTCGGCATGACTCCGAAGGTTTCCTTGATGAATTGATGTCCTTCTACGAGACTGTCAATGGTGGCCCAGAAGAGGGGAGTCGCCTCGTCCGTCATCACCCAGGCTCCTCCGGTGATCTCCCATCGCCCTTCTTGTATCAGTCTGCCCGCATTTCCTTCACAAGAACAAAGTCAAACGTCTTCAGAAGAGCTCTTTGAGCGCCGTCAGCCTCCTGCCACCATCTCGCGAGGAACGATGTTTCAGATCAAATGAACCGCAAGTCTGGATGAAGGGCCAGTTGCTTGATTGCCGAGAAGATGATGCTTCTCACTGGTCCCTTCTAGTAGTCGTCGAAGGTCTTCAGCCAGCCTGAAAGCATTTTTTTTTAAATTTGCTAGCAAGAGACGACTTACCAGGGCCGACGCGTGAATGAAGAACAATGTGAGTGTGGAGAAACTTAGGCGGCGACTTTCGTGTCATTTTCGATGAAAATAGTTTGCCCGTCGACCTATAAAGTGATTTTGTTTTACGACTAAGACGGTATCGATATTGAATGATAAGTCAACGCCGAACAATATTTCACTGGCAAAACTTACAAGAATTGTCGGATGAAATTCTTTTGACTTTTCTCTTTCTATCAATACGCCAACCTGCATTAATAGCTGAAGCAGTTTCTCACAATCCGCTGCTTTACTCAACAACTTGGAGCTGAAGTTGGAGAACACCTGCAAATGGGAATCAAAGTGGAAAACACTTCTTACAACCGCCGGACTTTTGCGTGCCTCTAAAGAAGCGTTTTAGTTGAACAATACAAAGAGCACGCAGAAGCCGAAGACAAATTTCCACAGACGGCGAAAATTCTTGGGCACAAGAGGCAGTGTTCGATTAAGGTCCGTTGCACCTCAAAAAAGCGACTGATTGTGAGTCGATTCCATATGGTCCAAAGGTAGCCAAAAAAGCGATTGGGCTGGTCCCGTACGAACTCGGAAAGACGAAAAAAGCGGCTGGGTTGTGTACCGAAGCCAATCTGGCCTTGACAAAAGACAAATTCGTGAAATCCTCGTTTATTTGCAAAGGTGGCGAAAAGGTTGGTGTTTCTGGGCTAAATTTGCAACTGAAGGGGGAAGGGGTGTTATCTGGAAGTGGCCTTCTATTATTCCCCGCTTCATTTCAACAACAGGGAGAGTTCCCTCTTTTTCTTTGGCCTCAAATGTAAAAATTTCCGTCTAAAGATGCTCCCACAGACAGCAAATGTATTTAACTTAGTGTTGGCGGTGGCGAATACCAACAAGCGTCCAACTCTGTCTTTGATGCATTCGATTCCTATTTGAGAACTTCAATTTCTTTTTCTTCTTCTTGGTCCTGTTTGCCTTTTCTTCTTTAGGACCTTCACATGCAACTCAGAAGAACTTTTATCTACATCGTTGTAACAGGTTCCATCCTGATTTATTTCGTCGCTCGTCGCTATTTTTTCTCTTTTACGAAGATTAATATTCACGGTAAGAGTTTTATTAGAATAATTAACTTCTTAAAAACATTTGCAGTTACGAAAAAAATATTGCGAACTTATTTGCAGCCAGAGGTGGCTGTAGATTTGTTTGATGTCTGTGAGTTTGAGGACTTCAACCCCTGGGACGATACAGTATTTTTCGCTTTTTTAAAAACCGGAATATTTAAGGTTATGAGATTTTTAACGCCCTCGACGGACCCAATAGCGAATTGCGATCAAAACTTCGAGCCTTGGACAAAACTGGAGAATGGCGTTTTGTCGTTGAATGAGGCCGTCTTGGACACTCACAATGCTTCTTCGACAACCAGGTGCTCATACAGGTGGAAAACAATTTTCACACTCCATTCCTTCAACTGCGCAGATGTTGGTGGGCCTTAAACGATAAGAAGGATGCCTCCTCGCCCAAATGGATTCCATTTTCGATAAATTCTAACGACACACGTCCATCGTGCGATTTTATCGAAACAAATTGTTCCTACGGAAAAGAAGAACACTACTTTCTTCACGAACAAATCTTTGTTAAAGACTCAACACGGAAGGAAGACTATGTGAGTAGTTACCCTTCTGAATAGAGCTCACAAATTTAAGAAGAGGCTGCTGTTGCTGGATCCTAAAGGAGTTCCTCTCCCAGACGTTCACATAATTCTTGTTGATTCTGTCTCCAGCACTCAAGCTATGAGGTCTGGTTTGTTTTGAGTCTATTTAAAATTGTTTATTTTTTTGACTCAATTTAATTTTTAATTTACACCTTAATTTAAACTTTTATTTACGCTTTAATTTACGCTTTAAATTTTTAGGTCTATTCCAAAGACACTCGAATTTCTCCTCCAGAATATGAGCGCCACGCAATTCGAGAGTCTTAACAAAGTCGCCGATAATTCGCGACCAAACGATTATGCGTACTTCTTTGGTAGTTTATGATTTTGGCAATCCTCACTCCTGCAGGAAAACTGAGTGTCGAAGTGGATCGATCCGTCTACGAGCTGCCAAACCTGGAACCAGATTGGCCCGAGGATTACATTTGTCCACGAGATCTCACGAACGAAACGTCCTTTGTTCTTACCAAGTTTCGAGATTTAGGTTAGACTGCATTTAAGAGAATTTCTCCTCGCGCCTCCATTGGTCTACACAAAACGACTCGTACATCAACAGAGGCGCGAGGGAAATTCCTCCTGGGACAATTGATCTGATAGAATGTTCAGGTTATAAAACCCTCGTGAATGAAGATGACAAGAGCCCGACCTTCATTGTGCCAAACTGTACGGGTTTCAAGACCGTTGTCGCAGATCATCAGCGAACGTTTGTTCTTTGACCTTCAGAAATTATTTCTAGAACACCTCCTCACATACTTTATAAGTTCGAGAGGCTGAATGTGAGAAAATCTGAGGAAATTCTAGTTTCAGAGCGTGATTAACAAAGAAAATTGCTTTGAATCACACTTGCAATTGATAGAATTCCTGACGAAATTTATCGACGCCTACGAAGGTAAATGTTTTTGCAGATTTTTTATTGTCATTTTCAGATCGCCCGAAATTCTCCGCAACATGGATGACCTATTTGGCGCATGATAATGCGAACAATCTGTTTCATGCGGACAAAGATTTTCTCAAGTTTTTCACGGAAAACGAAGAAAAGGTTCGGACTTCAAAATTCAAAAATCGTAAAAGCAGTTGAGTAATTCCTTCGTCTTCTTCATGTCCGACCATGGCAGCCGCGTTGGACCTGAGGAAGTGCTCAAAACTCGATTAGGCTCTCGAGAAATCAGCAATCCGATGTTCCTACTAACGTTGCCCAAATGGTTGCGCGATAAAAACAAGGTTAGCGAAGAGGTGACAGATTGTTTAAGAAAGGAAAGTATGCGACTCTTCATAACTCCCTTGAGGTAAACTCTAAAAGTCTATTGAGTTCTTTCGATGTGCACGCCACGCTTCTAGATATTCTTGAGGTAAAAATAGCGTGTTTATTTTGTTTTAAATTATTTATTTCTAGAAGGTTAAAACAAGAAGATTCTCCGATTTCAACTATAAAACGTTCACAAATCATGCCGCACATTCGGTATTGCGACTATTAGGAAGTTCTCCTCGGAATTGTAAAACACTGCCAATTCCTTTTGAATATTGCATTTGTAAGCAGCCCTTTCATCCTCTCAAGTGAGTCTTATTCTTTTGCCGTATTTTGCTTGAAGGAATGAAACACGAAAGATGGAAGTTGGCAGAAGAGCCGTCGACCTTGTGAACGAATTTCATCGAAATTATTCAAAAGCTTCGGAATTGTGCATGCCTTTGAAGCTCACTAAGGTTGAACGGGAAAGACTGAAAAGTTTAAAAGAAACCTGCAGGTCATAAGCGTCGAAGAAATTGATCAGAGGGTTTTCATCGTTGTCGTTTCGGTAAAACCTGGTCGGGCCGTCTTCAAGGTGAAAGCTTTTCTACTATTCATTTGTCTTTCAGCTGCATCTGGTTCGTCATGGTGGAACGTTTAGTCTATTCGGTTTGTTAAATACCTTCTCTTTGTTAAATGACTTTTTCAAGCGAAGAAATGTTTAAGGCCAAATTCTGCGCCAAAATTCTTACGGAACGCAAAGCGATTGTATTCGACATCTGGAGCAGTTTCGGCAAACTTGCTACTGCAAGCATCGAGAGGATGCCAGCGGCAAATAGGCCGAGTGGCACGATCTAAAAGCTTACGTAGTTATGGCAAATAATTAAAATGAAATGGCAAATAATTAAAATTGCATTAATTGTCGAGAACGTACCAATCATTCCTGTATTTGGACAGAGCTGGATGTTCTCACTGCTGAGACGCGCATCCAGGTCAGTAACGTCGTTTGCGAAACCTTTGGTGAATACGATCTTCATTTGTCTGCGCCGCATATTACTACTAATTGTAAGTCAAGCGAACTTGGTAGGTTGTGGAACGAAGTATAAGTTTTGTTGGCCACGGCACTTCTGATGTCTCTGTGAGCGATCCACGAATTTCACCCAACTACTATTTTCAGCATTGTCATTGGTCTGCAGACAAATTTTACTTCGAAGAATTGACATACCTCAACTGAATATTGAAAATCACCCGCTGGAAGTTTCATTCTGAAGTTGTTGACGACGAAAGCTCTTGAGAACTAAAGAAAATCTGTACTGAAAAGAGTCTCAAAAACCTGAATGAATATTGTGTTTTCTGTCTTCTCAATATTCCCACCATATGGGCCGCACTGGGTGATCAAGTTGGTTTCTCGTGCTGAAACAGATTTTTTTCTGATTAATTTTCCATGATCTTCAACGTACGTGTAAAACGTCTCTCTATCATTTCTTTGGTTGGTTCAATGGATGAAAGCGGTTGCGATTGTTGATTGGGGGCCTCGAGCAATCGTTCTTCTTCCGCATGCTTCAGTTGACGATAAGTTTCGAGAACAATCTCTCTGTCAAAAAGCTCTGACTCGCTGACGCAGCCAAGCAAATCGACAGGGCGAATTTGTGTTAAATCAACCACTGATTTAACCAAATCGGCATCCGGACACTAAAATGATTGTTGGATAAAAAGAATTCGAGAAAAAGGCAAACGTCGGAATTTTCTGCAATCCATCGTTGGACGGCTTTGAAGATTTCAAGCTCAGAAGTCGCCTCACGCATATCTGAATTCAGTAGAGCAGTGAATGCGCCGGCGCTCATCGATAAACAGTCCTGCAAGTGCTTTGTCATTTCTTAACAACAATTTAACCTTGCTTCGGAACACTTCCAGTGGAAGGCATTTTGCTACAAACGCGCAATGTTTTTGCAATGATGTGAGGCTGAGACGATATGCGGCCTCGAAGATTTTGCAGACCGTCTTCTCTGTCACTTCTTCCTACATATACCACCTCAGTGAGTCAAAAATGAGGGCTTGCCTGCAGAACAATGACAATATTTGTTTCCATCATCTTGAGGCCGTACATATGAGCCAGATCGACAATGTCCAGAATATTGGCTTCCATCTTGTCAAGCACAAGCTTACCAGTGTAAAGGTATCTTAATGGGAAGTAAGCCAAAAATAAAATAGTGGAAAACCTCAGAATGACTTTGAATGCCGCCAGTGGCACGCCATTAAGGTTGATGACGCCTTCAAAGTGCTCCTTCATTTCGGCGGAAAGCATCCTCCTGGGAGTCGCCGTTGAAAAATAAACTACTAATATCACTCACTTGAAGTACTCGCAATTAGCAGCAAGAACGACTTTATGCGCGGGCAATGTTTCGCCTCCAACGTTGATCTTCACGTCGGAGAACTGTTCTTCCAGATAGAACGAGGCAAACGCCGAGCTGTGTAGCGTCGCATGGTGAACTTCGTCCCATTTCGAGTTGAAAGAAGGAAGGGCGTTGTTGTCGAAATTGCCCAGATGCATAGTTTCTGAACTAGCTCTCGTAATTTTGAGATGTTCTAGTCGATGGAAAGATCACGGATGGAAAAGACAACGAGAATGAGTGCTGAGCGACAAGACAAGCGGAGCGATCAGGCCCCTGGATGATGAAACCCACGAAATTGCTCTTTTTACAAGCGTCTGCAAGGAATCGAAAGTCGATACAATATTTCAAACAACATAATTTAATGCAACTGAAAGGGCACTTTGATGCTTTATTCGAAGATCTTTATTAGAATCCTTAGATTGCAACAAAGAGACCCGGCACAAAAGGTTTATGCCGACATTGAACGCGCGCAAAAACAGACAAGGATTTTGCGCCTTCCATAAGGCGTTTGTGAGGTGAGAATGTTTCGTACATCTAAAGCTCAAATTGCGACCTCTTTTTGCTCTGTAAGTCGATGTGCAAATGGCGCTTTTCACACAAATTGGTTAGGACAATCGCATTACCCAACAAGATATCCATGACGGGAGATTAACGAAATTGCGCCGGTGCGAAAAGGACATGAGTTTTATTTCTATCTCGATAGAGGCCCAAAGGGCGAGAAAAGGGGGAAGTTTCCTTTGGTGCAGATGCGAGAAAAGAGCGTGAAATTCAGCC
>JAQIXL010000423.1:0-32483 GCA_034700245.1 Poikilolaimus oxycercus | reverse complement strand
CGTTGTGCTTCTCTGTTTAGTTGCTTGTCTAATAAACTTGCTAACAAGCAACAGTCGTTGTGCCTGGGGACACAACACATTCCAAAGTATCGAGCGTACAATTTCGATACTGTCGATGGTGCAATTCGTGCTATGAAACATGAAGTGATGATTTTTTTCTTTTATTTCAGCGCGTTTAGGGCTTCATTTATGTGAATCGCGCCGGTCCCTACAGCCTCTTCAGCACTTGCAATCCACGACAGTGTGCCGAGCTGGCCGGTCTACACTCTCGGTAATGCCTCCAAGGCTAGTTGGAATTTTTTTCCAGGATCGTGTCCTCATCGGCGCCGGTACTCATTGAAATCGTTGAAGAAATGTCTCGTCCGAAGCATTTCGGCACTTGGCCCGCCTTCTTCACCGACGTTCTCGAGCCCGTCTCGCGTTGGGACGACAAGAAGCCGGCGTTAGCCGTCGTGGACCGCAATCTGTCGCCATCTTCTTACGCATTTGCTGTGACGAAGTGAGTCTCCGGATTTTGAGGCAAATCCATTCAGAAATAAACGTCGATTACTGGAGCGACTCAATCGCGCCCTTCTGGCCGTTCAACCAGCATTTTCGCAAATTATTTTCCATTACACTCCCGGAGGGCATTCTTATGTGAACCCGGGAGGTGGTGGAACGAACATCCTCACACTCTACCAATGCCAATTCGTCTTCATCGCCTATCTCTGCGCACTGTTTTTAGCCGGATTTTGCCTTTTGATTGAAATTGTATATTGGAAAGCGTCCGTTAAATAAAAAATTTTCCATTGCAAGGAACATTTTACGATAGTTTCCGTACATGGAACGAATTAAGTCAAAATTATCCCAAATTAATTTCGATGCTGTCCCCGAGATGAAAAGAATCTCAAGCGAGGATGCGGTCAACAATAAGCACTGTTATCATGTTGCGTGACGACAGAATTTCTCTCTATTTCGCAAGGAGTCGCAAACTTGCGTCTGGGTACCTTTATGGAAGACAGAGAGAAGGCAAAGAGAATTTGCAGATTCGATTGCGACGAAGACTGACGTCTTCAGCCATTCGTTCATACGAATTGCAATGATCGCGTCGGAAATTCGGCCTCCACTTTTTCTTTTCGTCGATTGGGAAGTGCTGATATCAGACTGTGGCCAGAAGACGGACTATTGGACTTTCGAATGACTTTCGAAAAATCTTTTTTCTTCCCCCGGAACGTTTTGACTCAAACTCAGCCTTCCTGTTTGGACACAGGGACGGCTGATCGAAACGTTCAGATAAGAGCACCGTTTCTTTTTTTCTCCACCGCGTTGCGTGCCGCGTTTTCATTGGCTCAGCGATTTTTCTTCATAGCTCGAAAAGTTTGAAAAATGAATTCAATGTCAGAATTTTGATAACCCATCCTCAATCTCGTGAAGACGCTAGGACTTGTATCTTCTGCACCTTCGAATATTCGAATATTAACAACGCGAAGAAGATCTCAACAACTCATTCATGGCTCATGAATTCATTTAAGAAGTGCCCCGACAATGAGAGCAGAGCTTCGGTTCCCTGTTTCTCTACTCCTTGTTGGTTTCTCGATTTTCTCCCCAGTTCGAATCTGCCCATACTAACACCATGATTACTTCAAAGAAAGTAAAGTTGTCGAAATCATGCCGGCATTTATTTGAATCGACGCTACACACCTCTTTTTGAACAAGTGAGCCGTAGTGACAAAGAGTCGGCCTGATGGATCGGGAATTCGACATCGGCGCATCTGAACGAGACTCCACTTGCTCTCCCTTCGCCTGCGAAAATTTCGGTGAATTGGACCTGTTGCCTGATCTCATACCATAGGTAGCCCTATCGAGAATCCTTTTCTTCTTGTCCCGTGACGTCGGTCAATCAACAGTCGTATTTCTTTCTTCCCTCTCCTTTAGGGCTTAGAGACAGCCCTGGCGCCTCACTATCAAGCAAAGCCTGTCGCCCGGTCAATTTCGTCCCAAGACAGACACCTGGCGCCGGTGGAACAGCTCATCGTTATGGGTAAAATAGAGCACAGTATGACTGCAAATTTTCAAAGTTGAAAGGACGCATGTTCTGGTTCAAACTGAGAAACATGAGAGCATGGAAATGATCTGTTTCATCACAAGTAACGTAATTTGCTTATTTTCTTCCACTTTATTCGAAAAAGAATCCGCACAGAAAACATTACAAAGAGAAGAATTGTACTGCATTTGAGACCCTAGAGAATGATGAAGTTGTACCAAAAGGTAAGGGCGCAGAGAGGGACCACAGCTGACAGCGCGTTAGCAGCGCCTGTCGTCGGTCGGACTGCTGGAGGTGTATGAGTTGAAGCTATTTGAGTTGTCGGCACATTTTGATGATCAGAGATGTTGATGGAATGGTATCGAATGAGGAGGCCTCGACTAGTGTCCCCGTTCGTTGTCACATTCACGGTAAAGGAGCTGGCAATTGCAGTGACAGGTGAAGTTGGCTGGAAGTTGTGCCCAATACTGAAAAACGATAGATTTTTTCAAAGACCAAAATCTCACTCTTGAACTGACGACGAGGTTGCGTTGTAGAACGTAATCGTCGCGGTAGAATCGTTTCCAAATCGACATGACACTTGAAATTTACCCGTGAAGAAAGCAAAGAAATGAAAACCTAGTTCGAGCTCAAAGAATGCCAAGGACGAGTTGACAGTGGCGACTTGCCACGAATAGTTGGCATAAGACGATAGATCCGACGGAAACGAAGGCGATGCAATAAAGGCGCGCTGATCAATATCGATAAAACTGGTAGCCGCTGCAAAAAAATCCTGCCATTAGAGCAATACGTACTGAGGTTGCGATCCAACATGAGAGTGTACGAAGACGTTGCGTCAACTATAACGGTAAAGACAGATGGATAGCCAGTTATCGTTGAAGACTGGCTGGGTATGACAGACGATGCCCAACTGGAGAAGGTCTCTTTTCTGAAAACTTCAAGCTTGCAACCATGAAAGTTCAGGCAGAAAGAAAGGGAAGTCTTACGTGGCATTCAAGAGCTGGCCTGTCGAGCCACTCGACGAGGAGGTCCTAAGGCCGCCTGTATAGATTCTTAACGAACCCTTTGGTGCCTAAATTATTCTTTGTGGAGTAAAGCCTGGAACTCACGCTTGACGAAATTCTGCGCAACACTGTCGGAACGACAACGTCAGAATGTTCCGAAATGACCGTCACTGTAGCCGGTGCCAACAGTGAGCCCGTACTCGTGAGGTTCTGCGGCGTTAGAGCAGCCAACGGATACCAAACAAGTCGGTGATAACTTTGGAATTTCAAATCTGAAAATGTGGTATTCTCTTGAAACAACAACGCACAAAATGTTATGATGGCATAGACGAAGGTGGGCGACTTTTGATTAGGCAGAAAGCTGGTAATAGTGAGTCGAGTCCCTGTGCTCGTCAGTCGGCCCATATCGCTCATTTGGTTCATCGCACTCGTTGAACCAAATTGCGCAATTCTGAAAAAGTCATGTTATCACAACATCGCAGACGGTCCAAGAAAGCGTCTTGCGTCCATTTGCCCATCAAAAAAGAACATGCCAACGTCGGATGGTCCAAGACGAACGACCTGCAAAAAGACATGGAACTCTGCATCAAAGTCTTCAGTAATCACTTTTTTCCTTGAATGGTTCTGAATGTTTTTCAGAGATAAATCATGCACTTACAGGCGAGAAAACCGTTATGGTGTCGGTCGCTTTGTCTGAAGAGAAAACATAGGAAGTCGTGTTCGTTGCATTATTGTCCTTCTAAAGCCATTTGATTTGTTTAGTAGCACTTGAAACCTTGAAGTCGATGAAGAAGAAGACTTCGGGATTGCTCGAGCTAAGCATAACCTCTTTTTGATTCGAAGAATCAACTACTGGTACTGCAAGTGAAACCTATTTGAAGCCGGATTTACTCACTGTAAGCGAGACTGAAAAGAACGGTCACGGTGGCCGAGGGATTCGTGATATTTGAGGAAGAGGCGTTCACATAAAGATTCATGCCACCGAAGCCTTTAGGTTCCGACGGGGTGGAAGTCGAATGATAACTGTAAATATCGAGGTTTGACTTCTTCAATGAACTTACGTAACAACAGTGCCATAACTGTCGTACACACCGATGGTCCAAATCTGATCGGCTGCATCGTTCGCCACGAGTTGAACAAGCGGAAATGCGCTGTTGATGTCATAGTTGACCTGAATTTTCCTTTAGGAATAAAAAACTATTAACAAACGTCGAAATTATAACGGCACAACGTGTCGTTGATGGTTTGATTGACAAAGTTCAAGGTGAAGATGAACTGCGGATTTGCGATGTTGATGCTCGCATAAGGGGGATGATCAACCGAGCAGTCGAAAAGAAAAGTGTTGGTCGATATCTCTATGCAAGACAAACCTGCATAGCAATAGACGACGCAAAAGAGAAGTAGGCAGCAAGATCGAAAGTTCATGAGGAGACCGTTGGCTGGAAGAAAGTGTTGACAGTACGGTTATCGAGCGGCGTCTCCTCGCGCTATCGTTCTTCAGGGACGCTCAACACTCCAGTGGGTTCTGAGACTACTAACGATCTGCCGCGCCCATAACGATCTTTGCCGAATGCTTAATTTGTTCAAAGACTAATTCGTTTCTCAACAGACACATTTCTCTTCACGAACGGTTATTCAAGCCGAAACTCTAAGGAGTATTAAAAGCAACTGCGTAGCTTTATTGTGAAAAGGTTGGATGACTGTGAAGGATACCGAGCAACATTTATCGTACTACGAATCGCGGGGGAAAATGCTCGATGCAGTCTAGTTTTCTAGGCACTCAGGTCGCTGTGTTCTTGTATCAGCCCGGAGGCGACGGGATTTTATTGCCCAACGCCAGTGACGTGCTGTGGTGGCTTTTTGCATGGTCGCTGTGAAATCTTTCGTCTGCTCGCCGCTGGCCACTCGTCGTTTCCCGCGTTTCACAGTGGTCTCGGCTTTTCACCGGATTTCCGGTACGATTGCTGCAATTCGTATGACTGCAACGACATGCGTCCGTTTTCCTACGAACTCGTGAAGCTGTGGATATCAGAGGGTGGGTAACAGAGGAACAGAAGGTTGTTGCGGTACACTGTTAACGCACTGCTCCATAGTTAGCTCTTGAAAACAATGCCAGTTTTGCTTTCATCTTTGCAGTGGGTCTTCTCCGCGGAGCTGAACGATTGCAGCTGCTTGAAACTTTCGCCGGCGAATGATAACGACAAGCCTGGGTGGTGCTTCTCTGCCTCCCCAGAAATTTCTCCATTGTTTGCATTGGAATTGATCTTTGGCTCGTGAGAAGAAGTTCCAGAGTACAGAACATTGCAGTGATTTTTTAATTGATTCAGCGCAATGCGAGACGAAACAGCTTTGTCGTTACGGATGATGACGTCCGCCGGAGGCTTTTGCAAATGCGCCGGAAGAGCGTGAATCAGCTGTGAACATTAGTAGGAGGGATTTTCATTCATTCGTCTGAAAGTTGACGACCTCGCCCCCCTTAGCGGGCAATAAAGTCCAGCAGCTGGCCGAATGATACGAGAGAAGTCGTTCGCTTTACGATGGTCAACAAATGATGAGACGTTTACTTGTCATCTAGGAACTTCTCGTCATCAAGCGGTGAAAGATCAAGGAATTTTTGATCGAGCGACAAAGATCGTGATGCAACTTTTTGTCCCTGCAGAAGAGAGTCTTATTTAGAAATCCACTTGCTGAAGACAAAGTAAAAGGCGATTAAAGGGGCTTTCTCACCTTTTTTGATAACGCGAAGTCGGTTGAATGGGACACACGAGCAGACGATGACTCCAGTCTTTCGCCTTCTTCTAGTTTTCTTTGCATCCTTCATGCGCTCTAACGCCGTTATTGAGTGTGAGAACGATTTGATCCTCAATTTAACATCAGCCTTGCTTGACTTTAAGGTTGTGGCACAATTTGATCCCATAAAGCATTTTCAGCCACTTCGTTACCAATCCGCAGGCTATCCGAAATCATTCTCGGTCAACGGCACTTTTCCTCATGCATGCCGAGTGCTCGTTAATGTGAGTCAAAGTTCAAAGGGAGCCAGCAGATTCCGGATCTTCCCGATGGGGGCTTGCGAATCGTCTTACTGCACGCTTATGTGGCAGCGGATTATACTTTCTCCACTTATCTTGATGAGAGCACTGAGACAGAGTTTGCCTTTTGCTTTACATATCATACATACAAATCGCTTTTCAGCGGATTTAACACCACGGCGCGATGCTTGACGACTCCTTGCGATCGATTCTATTTCAGCCGCCACACAGACGTTGTTCAAATCACCATGCCAGATTATGCGGGACGCATTTATAACTGGGCTGGCTTCCTCATCGAGCTTCAACTTATTCGTTTGTCTATCAGCGATTCAATTTTTCAGGAAATGCGACGAATTCCACAAGTGGCCAATTTCAACTTGCAGCTAACGATGTGGTGCAAGTGTCGAACTCGTGGCTAACAAGCAAGAATGACATCATCAACTGGAATCAAACATTTGGGAATTCGTCGTGGTTCTTCCGGCTACCCGCTCATACAACAGTGAAATTTCGCTCCTTAGCATGGAGTGGGTCCAGGAGCGATACCATATGGATCAAGTTCGACGACGAAGACCCAGTGGTTGTTATGAAAACGTCAGTCGAGTCAAAATTCACAATCGAATTTGTTGATTTAGCGCAGTGTCGTCGGTTGAGGAGGTGCTTCTTACGCGAAGCAACGCGAATATCGTGCATGTTCAACTCTTGGTAAGTCCAACAATGTGTGCAGTCACATTTTGTGATCTTCTGGCAGATGACAGAAGTGTTCCAGTTTGGGTCTCAAATTCTTGTCTTTCGATTGACAACCGAGTCCCTTACAATCGGCCAAGGTACCGCATTACGTCGAATTGAATAACACTTCAGAAACTGCTCATTGCGGAGATTTCGTCACTTGGTCAAATAGCTCAGGCATAACAGAGGCTATTCTCAGCACCAGCGACAAATTGTATCCGGCAAACTTGGTTTGCTTCATTATGAGGGTTGAAACTCGTAAAGGATTGCTATTGGCCTCTCGCAACTGGCGGGTTCACATTTCTAGATTTTGCCGAAGTAAGAATCACTGTTGAGCATATTAGCCTTGAAGGTTAGTCCTAAAAAAATTTATTTTAATTAGATGCTTCAGAACAAATTGGCATCCGGACTGGCTCGCTTGCTGGTGATTTTCTCACTGTTTTCGTTAATGATTCGACGCGCCCCAACTGTGCTACCGACTTTCCGTTCAACAAAACGTAAGTAAGCAAATTGTTAGCCAAGATTGACGAGTAGGATTATTTATCAACCAATGGAGTACGTTCACAAGGTTGGATTGCGAGAAATTGGTGTCCGTTTTCGCAGCGACTCCACGGTTGCCCTTGGTGGCTTTTACATTCGTGCGGTGATTGTTGGTGAGGGTTTTATGCGAAGTAAAACTGCATTTTTTTTCTAGCTTGCAATGATCTAATGATTTTTCATGAGAAGAACGACAGCGCTATTGTTATTCGCAATCCTCACTGGCCCGAATATTACTGCAAAGGCACAATAAACGGCTTAACACGAGATTTACAGGTATTATAAAATTTCAATTCGTTTCATTTTTGCAAATAAACATTGCAGGTTGAATTCAACAACTCGGTGTCAGTCTGTTTCTATCCGAGTGGCCATTTAGGCCAAAATGACGAGATTAATGTTTGGGAAGCGGAGCAATTTTCGTTCAGGTTAAAGTAACTTGGGTGCTTAATTGCATTTTTCAGAATCAGTGCAGCGGCTGGCTTTCTCGATCTGTCTCAAGTCAATCTCACAAACAACTGTTTCAGAACAGCTAGTGTATGAAGTTTGTTAATATTGCAAAACTTTTTGTTATAACAATTATCAGTAATTTATTTACAGTTTCGCATTAGTATCACAAAGGAGAACGATGGTGAACGATGTTACGCGTACGCAGCTGAACAGTTGCCTCTGCTTGTAGAGCGACGCTGGCAATTCGAAATCCTGCATTCTCGTTAGTTGGAGGCGTTTTTCTTTACAATCTCAGTTTTTAGCGGATGTCACTGAAAATCAAACGAAAATTGAGTTGAACGATTCGAGACGATTTGCGGCCTTCACCGCAAGTCAACTTTTCAATGGTGCGGATTTTGCTTGATTTTTTGCTTACAGAATTGAAGCATTAACGAGAATTTAAAGATTTTTCTTCATGGATCGTCGTCTCGACCAATCACACTCAAATCGAAGTTGAAATATTTTGCCGCGACAACAGGTCCGACGTGCGCGGCTTCCTGATCTTCGGTATTTTCGACAATGCTACACTTACAGGGTTTTTATCTTTAAAAATCTTGCACTATGAACTTGTTCGCAGGAATCTTTGCACTGAAATCCCGAATGTTCACACACAGCCGATCGTCATTCCATCCCCGGTTGCAAATTTTGTACGGGGCATTGGCAGTCCACCGGATGATATCATTGTCGTCAGTATGTTCAAAAGTGAGGAGTCCTGCTTTTGCGAGAAATGTCTCTTGAAGATTCTCCACAGCGATGTGGCGTCGAAGTGAGACGTCGCAATCCGAATTTATTCTCCGGACTTCTTCACGCTTCTTCGACGGAAGCCAATTGCTTCATAATTCTCAGCTTCGGATGGGAATGGATGAATTTTTACACGCCACCGTTACCAGTTACCGTTTTTCATCTTTAAGATCGTCTGTTGTAGGAAAATTGCACGATGACGCTTTTTCCGTCTACCAGCAATACCTCACTTATTGTTCTGCGGTGAAGGCGCTGTAATTCTTTCTCAACTGCTTGATTTTCAGTGCAAGCTCAGCTCCGCGATTCTTCGTTCTTCCACAGTTTCTGTTCAGAGTTGAACTGAATAACTGTCGCGAGCCAGTTCGGTTAATGCTAACAAATCGAAGTAAAAAATATAAACGCGGAGACATTTTTTTTGTAGCCGACGACGGAAAAGCGTTCGTAGCTGCAGACGAGGACGCGTCAAGTATTTTGATGTCACAGAATTGCGGCGCTACAGCTGTTAGTCGTACATGCTTTGACAAAGTTTGCTGACATGAATACCGATATTGTGTACGTTTTTCAGTGCCAACCAAAGATTGTTGCTCTACCGGATTGCAGCATCGACTTTGAAGTTGTTCGCGTCAGCACAACAGCATCTCTAATGATAAACGATGATGCCGACAACTCGAAGTTCACTTTTTTCTCAAAGATCTTAGATGTGTTTCTCAGACTCCTCGTTGAGGGACAAACGCAGACTTACGAAACGAATAACGACACTTTTGTTTTTCAAGTTCACTGCGACAAGTGCGAGTTCTTCCTTCGCTATATTCTTCATCGGCAACCGCAGAGTTTGACTGATTTTCCAAGACCCAGTTAATTTAGATAATACACAAAGCTCTACAAAACACTTACGGTCAACTCTGCTGATGACACTCATGTCAACATTCATTCTTTACTGCTTCAACTCATAATGTGAACGCAACGAATACAATAAAGCTTCTCGAGCTCCGGGCAGGGCAGCGGGCTTCTTACAGATGAAGTTGCGCATGTTTCGATCGCAGAGATAGTCGCCCCAGAACGTTCGCTGGTCGTAGTAGTATTTGAAGGGAATCTCATCTGTCACGAGCATGACGCCCAAGTTCTAAAAAGTGGCATGTACAACGCAAGCAAACTGCATGCTGTTAGCAACAAAATAGCTTCAACTACATGCTGCTAGCAACAAAATAGCTTCATGATGTTGGGCGCCTTCTTCACACCGGCAAGCAGAATTGCTGATCGATTTGAAGACGTCATCTCTGAAGAGACACACCCAGCGACTGACCCATTTTTGTCGGCACTTCGCCGCAGCCTCACTCTCCATTTCACTGATTTGAATGGTGCACCAGATTCTAAATACGCGTCTATTTCTTTTTGCAACAATTCTCTCACTTTCATTACTATCTCACGGTGGCACCATCAATGTAAGACAAATTGCTGAAATATTGTAATTTAACGTTGCGTAGAACAGTTATAAAGACACATTGCTTTGCCCGGAAAGTGCTCGCATAGCCAAGAAACAGTACAGCGACTTCATTTCTGCCAACGACACGCATTTTCTGCTAATGGTAAACATTTCAGCTTCTAGGCCGGTAATTAAACAAAATGATGCGTTTAGATTGACAACCCGCAACGTTACGGGGACAACCTACAAAAAGCTGTGCGCGAAGATTACATCTATTCGTTTTTTTTCACTGGCATAACTGATTCAGAATGGATCGGCGTGTTTGGTCAACTTAATCAAACGGTTCAGCCATGCCGATATCCACATATGAAGCGATTTTAGGCGTTCCATGTAAAACTGAACGAAGCCATTCGTGCAACCGATATTTACAAAAAGGTTTGTTTGACTTTAAAAAGAGGAAATGCCTGCAGTTTAATACGGCATTTAATGAAAAGCAGAACGTTTCGCGGGTCCTGCTCTCAGAGGCAATTTCTCAAATAATCACAAGAGAAGCTGTCAAAGGTAGAGCGTCTTATGTGCACATTAATTTATTAATTTCTGGCTTTAGACATGTTCTTGAAGACTTATAAGTTGTTCGCACCATTCGAGAAGCTCCGCCTCGCGCAACGTTACGGTTCGAGACTCCCACATTTTCAGTTCTACGCTTTGTCTCCGACATATTACGAAGACCTCGCAGAAGCATTGCGACCCTCATTTACTCTTGTTTTCGGAAATCTCAGCTCCTTTCACGATCAAAAAGAACGTACCTGTGATTGCCTCCCGGAAGACTTAGAATGCGCTGTTGATTAGTTGGAAAACTCGTATTTATTCAGTGTGTCTGACATTATTTTAGTAGTCTTTATTTATTCGCCGAAAAAGTCTTCTTTTTCTTTAGTGGTGGCATTTTAGAAAGAGGTGCAACGGGTCAGGACCGGGTCGGAAAAAAACAAACAAAAATCTCTCAAAATGTGCACAAAACATACAAAAGCACAAAAAACAACGCGCACAAAAAGCAGCCCTGCCCTCAGTTCAGCCCATCGACAAGCTGCATGGACATCTTGACAGGCAATCTCTTTCGAGATTACAGGATCATTTTAACAAAGCTGAACCATTTTTAAAAGGCAAAGGCTTTAAAAGGCAAAGGCCTTAAAAGGCAAAGGCGAAAAGGGTATAAGCTATGCAAGTAAGTTGTCGACATGGCCTTATCCCGATATGGCAGGCCATCTCTGTTGACTCATTGTCAGAAATTGATTGGCGACCCGTGTGCGCCTGTGTTGAGTGACCCACTTTACGATCACCTTTGACGGCATCTCGACTGCTACTCGTCATCATTTTGCGTGCGTTTTCACTTGCCTTCCGTGGCGCAATATTCACCTGCGTTTGGATCAAATCTCTTTGAAACATGTGCCGCTTGTTTACTGGAGATTTGACGCTGTTATCGTCTTTGGCGCCTTCGCATCCTTAACGGAATCCACACAGGTAAGTCAGAGAAACAATTCGACGAACCTCACAGAAATCGGAGGGATTTACTACTCTCCTTTGTCCTGAGATTGCTCGAAGCGCTGAAGCAAAATACTTACAATACGTTTCGGCTAACGAATCACTTTTCAGGCACATTGTAAGTTTTTTGTTTGTTTTAACAGTTCTGAACATCTTCTGTCACTGTTTCTTAAACACTCATCATTCCGTATAATCACGCTTACTCTCGTAAAAAGATGAGTAAAAGCTCTTGATATCAAAATCCCCTTTTCTTGTGGTTCTCTCATAATTCAGCCATGAAAACTATGATGCGAAAATGTTTTGTTTTCGATTGACAATCGAAAACAAATCCACAACGCTACGACAGCGACCTCGTCGAGCTTATTCGCACAGATTATGTCTATCCTCTTTTTCTTACCGGATTTGACAATTACGCAAGTGCGCAGATTTTCCAACATCTCAATCAAACGGTATTTTTTAAACACGTGCCAAACCATTTCATTTAGGATTTCGACAGCAAGTTGGATTCAGCGATTCTTAAAACCCAATTCTTTGAAAAAGTTCGTTTCGCTCGTGAAACCAACAGTTTCAGCTGAAGTTGTCCCTGAGCGCAACTCAGAATGTCTCTCGGGCTCGACTGGCTGCAGCGATGGCAGAAGCAATTAGTGAGAAATCACTGGGAGGCAGGCTATTGTGGTCTTGCTTATTTTTTGTGTTTTAGATCTTTATGTGATGACCTACGAGATATTTGAGCCACCATTCAGCGATTACATGCTATCTCTTGGTCACGGGAATCGTCTGGCTAGCTACAGATTTTTGCGCTATTCGCCTACATTCAACGAAGATTACCGGGCAGCTCTTCGCCCCGTTTTCGCGTCGTTGCTTGCCAAGTTCCAAGCCGAGTATGCGGCAGGGAACTATACCTTTGAAGCACCGCGAACATGCAGTTGCAAGCCAGACGAAAGAGAATGTATAATAGTGTCTTTCGAATAAATTTTAAAAAAATTCAGAAACCCCATCAATACGAAACGTTACCTAAACTCTTTCCGCGCGTCGAAAACACTTCACGAGATTCCTTTTCCCCTTAGATTTCTGATCGGGATGACAAGAACCTCATGTTTCATTTGTCGGATGAATCCTCGACGATGAAAACGATTCGCTCTGCGTTTTGAGAATTGTTTTCGTGATGTCGTCAAATTCAAAATCGTGTCCCTTCTCTTGATATGAAAAAATTCGAGCTGTCGAGCCCTCCCATTGTGTTCTCTACGACAGCGGCGCGCGGCGGCGGATGTGGACATCGGGCGGTCGTCTCCCTGCAGCGGCGGCGGCTCTTCTCCTTCTTCTCGTCGCGTGCCTCGCCGGCATCGGCCACGCCGAAGATGTGCGCTCCCCCTCTTCTACCGTACACCCAGCTTCAGACGAAGGCGACACCCGAACCGTCCAAGACGAGTTCAAGTCCCGATGCGGTTCGCGGACTTATGGAATAAATTAAACTGACAGGCGACCCGAAAGAAGACGTGGGAGGTGCTGGAGCGAGTGGCGGCCAAGAAGGAGGCGCAGTACGCGAAGAACCGAGCCCGTCGAGCGAAGGACGAGGAGGCCCTGACGGGCTCGAAGAAGTGCAAGTGGACGGAGGACGTGGACGACCTCGAGAAGAACTACCACTTCTGCGAGGACGAGACGGTCAACGGGGCCGCCGGCAGTCTCAGCCTTCTCATTCTTCTCCCTCTCCTCCTCCTCTCTCCCATGCTCATTTGAGTACGAAATAAACGAATTGTTTGAAAGTATGGGACATTTGACTTTGAAAAGACAGAAAGCGCGCCAAGTCAGTGGGCCAGTCTAAAAAGAGAAATACACGATCGAAAGCATCGTTCCCTCCTTTTCCAGAATAAGACCTTGCGGCTGTTGATAAAAGCCTCTTTTTTTGTCTGACAAGACAAGATGTCTTTGTTGCGCTTCAAAGCAAACCTAAATGCTTCGAGGCTTTTTTGAACTGCAAAGTCTCGATTTAGAGCTGTTGAAATGCAAGATTATCAGTGCATAATCTTAGTGCATCTCTTCAACTTGCAACATTTTTTCTTCCGATTTGTTTCACTTCTCTACTATGATTGCTAATAATCCCCTGTTATCAATGATAGGCTTCTACCGCGGAAATCATAACACTTCCAACGAACAGGTATGCCAATCGCAGCGAAAATAGGTAAATTTTCTGTTTCTGTTTCACAACCTCATCAAAGCATTCAGAGCGCCACTTGTCGCAATCAGTCGCCAACAAGCGTTCAAACAGCTCAACAACTTCCACGCCAGCTGGCTGAAATAGTTTCAACGACGCGTGGGATAGAGTGAATCGAGAAGGCAGAGGCCACTTTCAATAGGCAAAACAGTTGGAAGACATGTCTGATATGTGAGGGGCGAGTGGAGACGCATGCTCAGCTTTTTGTTAATGAAGGAAGATGGGAGGCACTTTTCATCGCGTTTGTTTCACTGTTGTTTCATGACTGTTAATTGGCGTGTGAAATCAATAGGAGCATCTCAGGATTTCCAAAACATTGTCAACTGTATCGCATTCTATTAGAAGTGTAAAACGGGTGAAATTCTGCTTATGTTGCAGGAGTTCATCAAACATCGAGTACGCACTTTGCTACAGTAAATTGTGGACCGTCACTCCTTCTCCAGAATTGATTAGTCTTTACTGATGCCGCTTGCTCATGTAGACGTTCCCAACGAACGAAATGTTTGACTACGTTTCACGCTTTGAGAATTGCAAGACAATCTTTGCCTCAATAATCGGGCGCGGACACTTTCCCGTTCTCATGAATGTTTGACACTTAAATTCAACCAACAAATTTTCTGATCACAATTTATCCGATAAGTTCCTCATAGAGACCATGTGAACTGAAAATAAATGAACCCTGAGAGTTGGAAGAGCACCCTGTCGTCATAAATGTTTTGTTACACGCACTCATCTTCTCAAGAAGTCGAAAGCAGCGATATTTCTGAGAACGAATCGAATATGTACAAACGTGTGAGATCAAGGAGGCGAAACGACCAGCGCCCCTTATAGCGCCTAGACGTTCCTGAGAGTAGGCGAGTAGAAGTCCAGCGTATTTGTTCCTTTCAGCAGCTAAGATTTGACTGCTCGAGTAATTGAGAGTTGAGCAAGCTGAAAAGACAAACTGAAAATCATCGCCACCTGCGGAAGATTAAGGCATGAAAAGATGCTAACATAAAGACGAACCGCTGTTACATAGCAGAATCGCCTTGAGGAGAACAAACTCATTCTTGTCAATCTTCACACGCTCCAGCGAGTCGGCAGCTTCTCGAAAAATACTACCAGGCATCGCGAGGGAGTCGAAATATTTTCTGAATTTGTTCTGTAAGATATCCTATTACTCAAACCTTTCTGTGTCGAACTCGAGAAGTTTTCGATGCAGACTACGGTAGGCCCTTGTCAACATCGCACAATCCAAGGTCACTCCCCTCAAGAGGGTAATCTGTAAACAAGGAAACTTGGTGGTCTATTTACCAGGAAAGGCAACGAGTTTCGCTTTCCTTTTTTTTGCGACAGCTTATGCTAGCTAAAAATGAGCTGTTCTGATGATCACGCCACTTTCTAACTTCCTCAAGACTACAAAAAAGATTTCAACAGAGAATTTTTTTCAACCCTTGGAAATTTTCTAAAATGTCTCCCAAACCTGGTCGAGATGTGTTAGACGTTGAAAGCCCTCGAAGGCGCGTGCATACTCAACGACGATTAGAAGCTCAGACAAGCCGAAGTGCTCATCGAACGAGAGGTCGGCGGGCACTATAGAGAAGTCACAAGCTGGTGCTGCTGGTTCCTCTGCTTTCCCCTGTTCGTCCTCGGCCATGTTGGCGGCGGCGCTTCTCGCTGCGCCCCGCGCCATCGCCGTCGCCGCGGTGGTCGCGAAAACGTTCCTGATGTCGGCTGAGAGGGAAGCTTGTTGACTCAACAGTTGTAGTCTTGCGCCTACCGTTGCCTCTTTCTCCTTGCGAACTGTGACCTCCTCGATGAGTGAGGAGAAGCTGAGAGAGGGAAGCAAAGCAACTGGAATCGAACTTCGAGGAGTTCTGCACGTGAGCGAGGTGATTTTCCAGGTTGATTAACCGAGAAAGTTCTTGGTTCAGCTCGTTAACATCAACTGTATTGGCTGCTTGAGAACATTTCGGCGCACAATGATCTTCCGAATTTCGAACACACGTGGATCGCCAATAATGTTGAATCTCTAACTTTTCACAAGCGAAGCTAGTGGACTGAAAGTATTGCAGGTTATAAAAGAAAAAAACTTTACAGGAACGGCGCTTCGATGATGTGTCGAATTGAATTTTAGAGCGTAATTCTGGCGGATTATCAGTCGATGAAGCTCTTCGTGGAACGATGAATCAACTGAAAAACGTTGCTTTATTGTTATCAAGACAAATAAATACCAAGAGGTCTCATCCCAACTGCAAGGCATCGCTTGAAGCGACACGCTCGACAAGTGAAGAGTTTAGCTGAAACGAAAAAACTTTTCGATTAAATAGATACTGTACCATCCCTGCATGCATTGATGCGTGAACAAGAAAATGTTGAATGTGTTGAGACAAACCGTCGAAAGAACATCTTGCAACTATTGCAGGAGGGAACCTGAAATCTTGTCAAGACTTTTTGTTTGAGGAATTTAAACAATTTTCAGCAAACATTCTCAAAACGTCCTTTTCAAAAAGAGTTTTTTGAACCGCGACAGAGTGCAGTTGCGTTTTTTTGCCTACGTCATTTTCTTTCCGAACGAGACGACGGGCCAAGCGGGCAAGACTGTCAGGAAGTTGTTGACAGCTTGCATGGGCAAACAGGAGCGAGAGGAAGAAGGAGAGAGGGAGGAGGTCGACGAACCTGGTAGTGGAATCCTCGAGCCACTCCGCCGCAAACGGCGCAGCGCTGTGGTCTTTGTTGCTCTCGCGCCTGGCATTTCTCCACGGCCACCGGGTCCAGCGGCTCCGTTTTGATCACGCGGTTCATTTGGCTTAAAACATTTTCGTCTTTTGAGTTTGAAACTTCAAATCGTTCGAAACATTTGTAACTGCTCAAAAACGAAAAAAGATTGATAATTTCGTTTGATTAATGGCAATGTGCTTTCCTTAAATCTGCCGCATTTTTAAACTGCCAACCTAAAGCTTTAAAAAATGGCATTATTGGTATTTCTGAAAAGAAATCAGTGCGTTAAATTTTTAAACGAAATCAATAAGAGAACGTTAGCTTACTGCAAGAAAGAACAAATTAATTCCAGAACAACAATCAAAAATAATTTTCGCAAGCCAAAATGCGGAACCGAGTAGCTACGTGCAACATATGACAGCTACCGTGTCAAAGATCGCATTTGAGTCGCGCGACAAAAGGCGTTGGTGGAAGGAGGAGGGAACAAGAGGAGGGACTTGTGAAGATGAAGAGCGAGAGAGGGAGGAGGCGACAGGAGGAGGGCAGAGTGGCCAGCGGGCGCGCGAAAGGCGACGGCGTTCGAGAGATCAACCCGTCAAGCTGCGACAAAGGTCAGAGGAGCGAAAGATCCTCACCAGCGAGCAAATAGTGGCGCAAGAAATTCGCGATCTCTGTATGTATTTTGCCTTCGACAACTTGTGTTTTGGACTGCACTGACACTTACTGTTAGGAAATGCAAGACAGATTAGGCGATGATTGATTGAATTCTTATCTAAACGCAAGAAAAGAAAAATCAGAAACATTCTCTCGCACGCAATTTTGCAACATGTCTGGTGCCGATCCGGCAAAACACATGAATCCTTCAAAATAAAAGATGAACATCTTTCTAAAACTGCACTTGAACTATTTATGATGTTTCACTGCCAAACAGCTGATGGAAGTTCATAGACCATAAAATAACTGATCACCATGAAATCGAACAGCAACAGAGAAACTCGGCAAGCACGTTGCCGTTTCCTCTCAAACGTCACTCAAACTTCTGGAAGAGAACAAGCTCAGAGAGCACCGGGCAAGGTCGCGCTTTGCTTTGACTGACGAGAAGGAGAAAGCCATTATGGCGTACGAGATCTTTTCTCGCCCAATTCGTTTGCTTTCGTCTTGCTTAGTCGTCTTAAACCGGGATAAGCGCCAATTTATTGTCAATGCGATTTTGAGGAATGTCACAAGATAGAAAATCATCGTATACTGTCGTGCATTTCGAAATCAAGTGAAAAGTAATCAGCCAATAACTTCGCGAAAAAACAACAGCAAAAAAGCACGTTCAAGCTTTGAACCACTACGTGTTGTTGCAAAACCTGTGCCGCATTTGTGTCGCCCGTGTTGCCTAGTGCCTGGACAGAAAACGGTAAATAGGCCATTTTACGTTACCGAACTACGCTGTGACTTTTTCCAAACAAACGTCTCAAAGATTTCAATTTAGACAAACAATCGAAGCCTCTCATAAAGAGAAAATTTGCTTGATGATCAAAAAAGTATCGATGATATCAAGAGAAGATTATTGAGCTACGCGCGGCCGGAAACGCAAACAGAAGGAAGAGAAGGAGAAGCACTTGCTGTGCGCTCTCTGTTCTGTGCATTGGGGCGGCGTCGTCAGACGAAAGAGCTCTACGTGCCACAACATGGATGTGATCGTTTCTGACAGAAAGATTCGGATCTTTTACAACAAGCTCACTTTTCAGTACTTAGACCGGTTTGTTGAAAAAAAAATTCATGATCACAGCATGTAGTCAACTCTTATAACAAAAGAACCCCTTTATGTAAATAGAAAGAGCTCGCATATCGTCCGATACATGCCTCGCAATACAGACATTGCTTAAAGTTGCACATCACCAGAGTCTAGTTCAACAATGAAGTCCTTGTAGGTCACGAGTGCGCTCGTTCTCGCGCCGCCAGCTTGGCTCGAAGTTGGCTGTTCACTCAAAGAAGCGCCGAGCCGAGAGAGTACGAACGTGTCTCCTTCTTTGTAGCACACAAGGCGCGAGCTTTCGTGTTCGCTCCTCACAAAGGCCGACCAAAAGATTCGACGATAAGTTCTATTGAAAAGCACCAAGAACGTCGCTTCGAAGTGCGTGCACAAAGGGCAAACCGCGATGAACTACAAAGAAGAAGAAGTTGTGAAAATTCTTATAAAACATCTTACCGCATAGACATAAAAGTCTTCCGTCGGGTAGACGAGCCGGTAAATTTGAAGGATGAACATTAGCTAAACTCTCCGAACCTTTTTTGAAGCCAAAACATGCTTACCAAGGTCATCGTAGCGTCCACAATAATAAACATATATGTAAGTGCTCCAGAGGTCGGCCCGACGACGCGAATTGGTCGACTAAACCTTTTCTAGTGGAAGTTGCTATCAAACTCCGGTTGCAGGCAGTCTCTCGAAGGTCTCTGCGAGACCGACGTGGGCGGCCAAAATATTTGCGAGTTGAAACACAAGCGTAGCCAAGTTGAGAAGTGCGGTAGCCGAGTGGGTAGCCTGCTCTTATTCGTTGCTTTTTTTCAAACTTCTCACCATTTCTTGATCCTCGGTGAATTCGTAGGGAGTTTCAGTTGACAGGCGTTCCGCGGGATTCACCGCTGAATGGATGAAGACGCCCGCTGTGAAGCCGATTGGCGATTCGACGCCATTGCCATTTTCACTGCAAGTAAGATTTCCACATTTCTTTTTGTAACTCACACATAGACGATGCAAAGAACGAGCCAACACATGTGGCATACTGTAGGCGAAGAATGATAGAATTTTCCACGTGGCATACTGTAGGCGAAGAATGATAGAATTTTCCACAAGTCCGAGTAACACCAGCTTTAAAACCAGCAAGGTCGCGCTTGTAATCACTGAAATAGCGACTGAAAACGCCTTTCTACTGTAAATAAATAAAATTTTCTTATCGCTCGAATAAAGAAGAACCGAGAATGGAGTACGAAAAGGCGCTCCACGTGCACCGGGGAGTCGACTGTGGCGCCATGCTTGCACGACGAGAACGTAGGCCACAAGAAGAAGAGCGTATTCGACAGCGCTCGTTGCAGAAAGGAAACCGATTAGTTTCCATAATACCTAGAGAAAAAAGAACAAGATGCAAATGAAAGTGATAAGAGACCACGAACCATGACTGAAGCTCCGGGGTCGACTGACCTTACTCGAGCTACTTCACAACAATCATCGCCGGCCGCAGCTCTTTAGCATGTCGACGCTTTGTAACCGGATTGCGTGACGCAGAAAAACACTAAGAAATTGTTGCGAGATGAGGAAAAAGCGGTCATTTCTCTCTATCTTCGGCATGCGGTCAAATCGTAGCCGTGACTTGAAGATGCCGGCGAGCAGGTGTGTGCACTTTAAATCACTCGGAGCCATTTTGCATGTTGATTTTATTAATATTTTGCATCTAACGAAATTAAGAACGGATATATTAGGCAGAATAACTTGCTGGTGATGTTGTTTTGCACTGAAAAAGTGCTCTCAGAGATTAAACAGCCAAATGAGTCACCGTGAAGAAAGATGCCGTCGAATACATACAACTTCGCCGCCGCGTTTGAGACCGAACTGAGGGGGGGGGGGGTCAGTGTAGGACTCTACGTCACTTGTTAAGTCATTTCGCAAAAAAACTTCTTCTGCTGGTCTTCATAGCGCGATTTCCAACAAGTGGCACGTCATTGCTCGTTCGATGCAAGGAACCCTAACTTCAGTCTGATCATCTTGGTAATAGTCAGCTCTGTTGCTGCGGCGGCCTCATAAGCCGTCGATTATATGAAAGCTCCATCATCGGCTGGCCGCCACAGGGCTCAATCAGCGCCGGCCGCGGCCGACTCTTAGCGTGTCGACTTGCCCGGATAGCGTGCGATCAAAAACAGAAAAGAAATAGTTGCAAAATGAGAAAAGCGTTTCCTCCTCTCATTTCTCGGCATTCTGCTGACAATGAATCGTAGTCGCGACGCTCAAAGACGACAATGCCAATTGAGAGCATAGCATGTGCATGCATTGTCCAAGTCCCAAATGTTCTTCCGCAAATCTTTATCCTCTTCGAGGTTTTAGAATTTGTAGAGGACGGGGACGGGCGCGTCGAGGTCGGCGGGCATCGGGACGGGACGGCCATCGGGCATTCGATACTTGCTCACGTCCACCTTGGGCAACGCCTCATAGCCAGTCTTCAAGGCCATGCGAAGGCTGTGCGAGTTCGTGGTCGTGCTGAAGGCGCCATAGAAGCCTTCGGCCTAAACGCTGGCTTCCCTCTTTTGCACCGAGACAAACCTTGAGCTTTTTGTAGTCCAAGAAGGCGGTAAGAGCTTCTTTGACGAAGGAGCCGCCCTGGTACGAAGGCAAGATGAGGGCGCCGTGGTACTGGACGAGCTGCAAAATTTTGATAGCTTACTGTAATTTGGATGTAAATAAGACCTTCTGCGCCTCAGGATACAGCTTCCAAGCCAGCTCGTCGCCCTCAGTGAGCATCGCATCTAAGACAGCGGGCCCAGTCGTTTCTATTTGTTTGCTAACCGAAAACGGCCCAAAGCGGGGTCATTTTCATCGGCGGGTGGGTCTCGTCGCGATGCACCTTCGAAGTGAGACGGTAGCCTGGACATTTTGAAACGTAACTTGGCCGGCCGCGTCTCTAACCAGAGAAGAGGCCGCGCTCATCAACGAGCTTGTAGGTGAGACCGGACTCGATGCATTTCGGAATGAAGTACTCGTAGTAGGGACGCGCGTCATTCGCCGTGATGCCCATAAGCTGGAAACTCGTCTTGCTGCAGGTTCGGCAAAGTTCACAATCTCAATGGGCTCGACGTAGGTGAAGATGTTGAGGGCCCAATGCAAGAGCTCGTCGTAGTCGGCAGCCGTGACGGGCACCGGCGTGAGTTGGACATTCCTCATCTTGGAACTCGCTGCCCGCAGCGAGAGACGGGCGAGGCTCGTCGAAGAGAAGAGCTGCGGCAGACGCGGGAAGAACATCACACGACCAGACGACGTGACTTGAAAATGGAAAAGTGGAATGACCTGATTACTTTGGTTTCTTTGCTTTCTTATGATAAAATTCTTAATTCTCCTCTTCTTCGATGCCGCCTTCTCCTCTAATCCAAGTGTTCAAACTTTCCATGCAGATGAGATTTGGGTGTAAATTTGACAAGCCTACAATCAGTCCAAGGACCTCTGTTGAAGCAAAGTCATCCCGGACCACGAGCTATGACTTGTAGTTCACATGTCTGACAATGAGAGAGACGCGTCAAGTGCCCTTCTAGAACTACGGCTCAATCTGGACCGGCCGTAGCACTTGGCGTGTCGACTTCTACTTGGATAGCGTGACTAGGAAAAACACTGGAGAAATAGTTGCGAGATGAGGAATTGCGTTGTCTCCTCCTTTCCCCTCTTTTGAATGCGGGTTGGTAGTCACTAGGGTTGAAGACGTCAGTGAGCATAGCATGCACTTTCCAAGGTTCAACGTTCTTCCACATTTCTTTATCCTCTTGGAGGCTTTAGAATTTAAGAAGGACGGGGACGGGCGCGTCGAGGTCGGCGGGCATCGGGACGGGACGGTCGTCGGGCATTCGATACTTGCTCATGTCCACCTTGGGCAGCGCCTCATGACCGGCCTTCACGCACATGCGAAGGCTGTGCGCGTTCGTGGTTGTGCTGAAAGCGCCATAGAAGCCCTCCGCCTAAACGCTCGTTTAACACAGTTGAACCATGCCGGACCTTGAGCTTTTTGTGGTCCAACTGGGCGGTAATGACGTCTTTGGCGAAAGGGCCGCCCTGATACGACGGCACGATGAGGGCGCCGTGGTACTGGACGAGCTGCAAAATTTAAAATTACAATATTAAAAAAAATTAAAATTGAAATCAAATTTTGATGCAAAAACCTTCTGCGCTTCGGGATACTGCTTCCAGACCAGCTCGTCGCCCTCAGTGAGCATCGCATCTATGATAGAGAGCCCAGCTGTTGTGCTTTTTGGTGGCCTACCGAAGACGGCCCAAAGCGGTGTCATTTTCATCGGCGGGTGGGTCTCGCCGCGGTGCACTTTCGAGGTGAAACGGTAGCCTGGACGTTTTGAAACTTATAAGCTCCGAGTTGGCCTCGAACCAGCGAAGAGGCCTTTCTCGTCGATAACCTTGATGGTGAGACCGGACTCGATGCACTTCGGAATGTAGTATTCGTAGTAGGGACGCGCGTCATTCGTCGTGATGCCCATGAGCTATTTTTATATATTTATTTATTTTTAAAAAGTTCTCCAGCAAACAATCTCGATGGGCTCGACGTAGGTGAAACAGTTGAGGGCCCAGTGCAAGAGCTCGTCGTAGTCGTCAGCCGTGACGGGGACCGCTGTCAACTTCCTCTTGCTCGGCTTGGAGCTCGCCGCCCTCAGCGAGAGTCGGGCGAGGCTCGTCGACGAGAAGAGCAGCGGCAGACGCGGGAAGAACATCACACGACCAGACGACCCGGCTTGAAAATGGGAAAGTGCTCGAGAAATTGGAATGTTTGTTGTGGTGCATTTCGGTTGGTGCATTCAAATTCCATGTTGGAGAATTTCTGAATTCTCCGTCTCTTTACTTGTTTTGCTTACGTGCGAACGATGCCGTGCATCAAACTGCTGTGAAATAGCGCAACTACAAGTTTTTACGACTGAGACTGAATGAACCACCCAACTCTCAGACTTCATGTAGACCTTTACAATTTGCGGAAGATAAGAAGGGTGTCGACGGGCATCAGAACATGTCGGTTGTCGGACATTGGATTTTGCTGCGTGGGTTGATGAAGACCTTTCGAAGTGCATTGCTTTTTCAGCTTGCTTATGCTCTCGTGCTTATTGCTATTGTATTTACAGTCACTAATAAGCTTTTCTGCAGATGGCTCTCCTTTCCTTCAGCTCTGAACGTTGCAACGGGAGAAGGAGGCTGCAACCGAATGTTTACTCGGTAACGTCGAGTGAACCCACACGGCACAGAAACCAACAGCAAGGCTTTGCGACGGAAAGTCTTTTAAAAGTCTGGACGGCACCACCAGGAGAAAGGTTAAAAAGCTCGGTACCAGATTGCTACGATAGAAGCAAGCAAAGCAAAGTCTCACTCTGCGTTCTCTGTTTAGTGCTTTCATGACTTTCGGAAGCGTCATCTTCATAAACTGGAAGAGAAATCCTCCTTTCTTATTGATTCTTTTTGAAACGCACCCAGAACGATCGTACAAGACGTCGATGGGTCGTAATGCAAAGCCTTCGTGGTTGTGGATGCACTGCAACTGAAGTTGGCAAATAAAAACTCACCGATCAAAAAACAAGGACTCACCAACGTTTTGAGTCGTTGACTGAGATGATTTGTTTCGACGACGAAACTCGAGTGGTGCTGATTTTTAGAGCACCCCTAGCTCTTGCGTCACGAACTGGTGGAGACGTGTCCTGTCGGGTCGAGACGCTTCGACCCGGTCACGGTTGACGTTGGTGAGCCAGACAAGCCGGATGAAAAGTTATAACGAAAGCAATGTTTGCGATTCCTCCTTCTATCACCACACTCAGCTACATAGAATCCGCTTGATGCTGAACTTTAGAAGTTTTCTCTACAACAAGGAAATCTTTGCGAAGCTTTATGTTGTTGGCACAAACTATATAATGACGATTCCCCAAACAAAGTCGTTCATTGAAACGAAGACGAGCTCAATAAAGTCTGCTGGTTGGATTGTATGTAGTCCCTAAATGAATGGAGAGGATTCGCTGGAAGAATTGCTCATTCGCTCGGCATTGCTTCACCACAAAACAGTGAAACGCATTCGTTCTCTAGAGCATCAGTCAGCAAAGTTGCGGCTGCTGATGATGTTGTTGAAGGTTTCTGAATCTTCGAATGTTTTGGAGAGTGCGAACATTGTCAGCAGCACCGCCAACAATCGCTCAACTTTGCTTCACGATGAAACCCATACTGGAAAATTACAATAGAAACCGCCACCTCTAAAAAAATTGAAAAAGGATTCTCTTGTGAACGCTGCCACGATCGAGGTTGAAAAGAATGCCATCGTGTTTTTCGCCTACTCGAAACACACTTCGTTTTCTCGCCTTCTTGACATTTTCATAAATTTTTGCAATCCCTGGGCTGTCTTCAACTTCCTCAAGCATTGTGCTGACAACAACTCCTTTGCCCTTTTGCTCTTCCTCACGAGTTTCAGCTTGCTTTACTGCTGAACCCCGCACTTTCGAGTCGCCAGGTCCGTGCTCCGAGAGTCGCCTGATTTTCCTTCGGCCAAAGTCAAAAAATTCTTTCCTGATAGGCTTACCACTGTCGAGGACACCGGACCTACCTCGAAACAGGGAGAAAGAGTAAGAGACCGACTCTCGGTCTGTTAGAAGAGATGAGAGAGCGTCCCTCTCATTCATTAATCCCTCTTTGTGCACGCCAGCACAAAACAGAACAGGGCAAATTTCGCCTTTACTAGCCTCACGTCCCCTCGTCGAGGACAACAAATAACATGGGAAAGGCACAAAAAAATATTGCAAATACCCATAATTGCACGCATTTCTATACATACACGTCTTTCTGTCAACTGTGTTAGGCTTCTATTAGTCTTGTTAGTGGAATGCTAGACGAACTTGATAATTTTAGTCTCGGTTAGTAGGATTAGGATCAAGAAGGCGACATATAAACTCAAGAGGAGAAAAGCGAAGAGACGACGAAGTCTGAAGCGTTGAATAAGAACGGCGATGAGGGAGAGGGAGATGCCGGCGGCCAAGAAGGACACGAGGAGCATCGTGACCGGTGTGAAGTCAAGTGGAAGACTGCGAGATGGATCTCGAATAGCGGCGATTGTGAACGGGACACCGAATCCGATGAGGAGGTCTGCAAAACAGTTTTTGTCGACAAATAGAAGAAGAAATTGAATGGTCAAATAGTCCCGCTTTACGTGGATATTGTGAAACTCATCCAAATTGAAAGAATTCTCCACGTCACAACACGCGCCGTATCAAACTTTTCCAAAATCTCTCGAATAACCAAACTCTCTAAAACTCACTGAAAAGCGGGCCTCCAATCGCGGCCGAGGCGGCCATTCGTGGATAGCCTTGACGAGCAATGGCCGTGTCCGAGAAGAGATCGCCCATGCAATTGCTCCATGCAATGATTGTTGCGCCGAGGATCTCTAGTTGAATGCCCGACAACACTCCGAGCATCGAGATCACCGAGATCACTTCAGCCGCAATCATGTAGATCCACGCAATGGACATGATGAAGCCAAGGTAGGGCGTTACGGGCTAAACGAAGAATTGAAACATATCGACGACGGGACAACAAACCCGCCACCAAATTGGCTCAATGTCGGAGCGAGTGACGAGGAGAAGGATGACGACAACCACGACTGAGACGGTCAACGGTATGACAAAGAAGCCGGGGCCGCCCTTGATGAAGACCCAGGTCAGCTCTAAAGCGTCTCCATGGAGACTTCTCAACAAACTTGCCTTGCAGACAGAAGGCGACAAAGGTCGGAGCGGTCATAATTTGAAGGAGGAAACTCGGTTTGGACCAGCCGCTTTCGGTCAGTGGAATCGTGGCTTTCATTAAGATGATGGGAATAGCCTAGAAGCTTTCTTTTCTCTCGAGGAAAAAGCTACCTTGGCGATGAGCAACGGCTTCCAGTACCAGTTCTCTTCTTTCCAGTCTTCGGCTGTGAACGGCTGCAGGTTCAGAATCATTTCCTTGAAGAACTCGTGTGTCGACGTGATCCTCTTGCGGGCCACTGAAAGCGGAATAAGTTTTACTGTGTATTCAATCGTTTGTAATTTTTGCGTTTTGTAATTAGCAGTGCTCGGGGCTGAACATTTGACGATATCGCAAAAGCAATTGTCGCAGTTTTCGGTTCATACGATTGGCAGATGCGTTTCAAGTACTATGCAATGTCACTATCGTTGCTTCGCTTTCAATGTCGTAGTGGCCTCTAGCGAATTCTCATCAATGCTAACTTTTCTGCTACATACCTTTCAGCAGCGCTTTCCTACGCGCCTCCTTGCCGCTGATGACAACATGGTTGTGGATCACTTGCACATCTTCAGCCTCGTCGTCATCGTTGAAGGAAGCCGTTGAGAGGGAGACATCATCGACGGTATCGGGCGATGGCGGAACTAGCATGCCCGAAGAAGAGACGCTCGTGGCCGAGATGAACGAAGGGATAGGCGACTTCTCCGGCCCATCAATCACAATCTCCACATTCAAGAAGGTGATCGTGGCTGGCTCTGAAAGTTTCCTTCTTCTATCATTAGAGCTTCCTCACTTTCGACTTCAACCGTGGAGACCTTGGGACGTCGCGTGGTCCAGATGGTGCCGAGGGCGACCGTGATCACGTAGGCCAAGTAGACGCCGACCAACACTGAAAATCCACCCATCGAAACCGCGGGATCTTATTGGAAAGAAACAAATGCTAAATAGTACTGAGAGAAACTTACTCAACGGCTCCCAGAAATGCAAGCGAGTATCGTAGAAGAAGAAGAAAAGGACGAGACTGATGGAGATGAGCCAGAAGATGTAGTCCCGGGTCATGGGACGTCGCGTGGCGCGAAAAGGCTTCACGAGTATGATGGCCGACAGGACCACGAGTATAATATAGAGCACCCCACCTAAAGGCGAACTTAAACAAGGTCAATTACTCACCAAGCAGGAAGCCCATTGCAAGGCCAGTCTTCGGAGTTCCCGAACTCAAGACCGATGCTATAGAACTGAAGACATCCGGTGATCCATTGGCAAACGCGACAAGAGTCACTCCCGCCAAGCTCTCGCTCATGCGCATATGCGAAGAAATCGCTGAGACACAAGTGGAGAAGAAGTCATCGGCCACGACGGAGATCGCCACGAAGAGCATAAAGAGCCAGATCACAGCCAAGATGATGAAGAGGATCTAAATGTGTTTCAATTGTTTGACTTCATGGTTGTTCATTCATTGTGGTTACTGCTTGCACGCTTTGAGTGGCTTTGAAAACAAAAGATTGCCTGTGAAACTGATCAACTCCTCACCTGCAGTGGCTGCGAGTGCTCGCACATGACATAACGAGTCCATTGCAAGTATCCGCCACCTTCACACTCGTCCACGTTCTCGATGATATACGCGCAGACGACTAAAATATAGATCAAAACTTGATCATTCCAAGATCAACAAACCATTGATGGGCACATGCTTGGGCAAGGAGCAATAGCTGTCCTCAGGCTTCGACAACCGCATCGAGTCTCGTTGGTCCCGACACGAATTTCACCAGCCCCAACAAGTTACCGTAATCGCCGAGTTAGCAGTGCAGAAGTGTGTGCCCGACGGTCTCCAGAAGTTTTATACTCCCAACAGCAGAGTGCGGATGCGCCCACCTCGGACACTTTTGTGTACTCATGGTGGAAAGAAGAAGTTCTCTCGGTTGAAGGTAATCTGCTACCTTCTCTCTTCCTCTCTCATCTTCCTGTCAGACATTGTAAGAAGAAAGAGTCAGACACTGCGGCTTCCGCGCTTGCTCGACGTGCGGCGGCGTCACGCTTGGCCTCCACGGTGAGGCCGGGTAAGCCGCTTCTCGCAGTGTCACTCGCTCTCTCCTCTAATGTCTTTAGTCGTCTTCAAACAGATGGGAGGGGGGGGGGGGGTCATACGCCTACCCCCTCTGCTTCGGCAAAGGAAGGACATGGAGGAGGTAGAGGGAAGGGGAAAAAGAAAAGTAGAGTTGAGGTAACGGCTCAAGCCTAATACGTTCTCGATGTCGATGATCAAACAACTAGAAGAGCAACTTTCGGGAGGAGAGGGAGAAGACGGAAGCCCCGTTCTTTCGTTCACTGGTTCGTTGCAAGACTAAGCGCGGCTTTTGATTCCGACGCCAGCGAAATGACGAAGAAGGCAGAAAAAGTGACTAAGGAAGCAGAAGAGAGCAGAAGTTGAAGAAAAAACGAGTCGGAGGAAGAACGGTGAAAACCAATGATGGAGATCTTTATTTTGCCTTGAAACATGGTTCACTTTTCAAAGTGATTCCTTGATTTCCCAATGATCAGGTGATGAAGAAAGACGTGATTATAGTACAGGTCGCTTCTTCATTCTAAAAGATGTATGAAGCACATTCAATTTCAATCACGACGACAGTTGAGCAAGTGGTTCTAAAACATGGACATTTTCACTCTTGGAGAAGCCTACATTGGACGACTCTTGTTGCTTCTGAAGTCGCTTAGATTTTTAGATTTTATTCCCAGGGATCACAGCTTATCGCTGGCTGGGTCACGGGGAGACGAGGCTTGTTCCCGTGAGAGTGGACGTACTGCCCGGGCTTGTCCGGTGCCGGGTGGGCAGGGGCTTCGTGGGGTCGACGGCGGTTCTTCCTGCGCGGCGCTCCCTCTTCCGCGGTGTCGAGGGCGACGGCGTCGGCTTCCCCTCAGCGTGTGGCGAGGGCGACGACCGTCGGCGGCCCCTCTCCGGCGGATGATGAGGTCGGCGGTGGCGGAGAGCGCTGGAGAACACGACCGACCGACGTGGACGAAATGACGAAACTCCTGAGAAAGAGGAAAGAGGGGGAAAAATTTTAACTAAAGGCAAAGACCGTTGCTCAAAAGTGCAAGAAACAGCTTCTGCACAGAGTAGACATGACGAAGTAAAAGATGACCAATCAATTTGCTGCAATCGATGTCGTTCTTGTCCAAGAGAGACCGTTGCCGTGGAAAGAGTTGGGAGGCTGTCTTCTTCCTTAATCGTCATTTCAGCCGGTTTTCTATCCTCTTGTTCAACCAGCGACGACGCTGTTCTTCGCTGAAAGTACCATGAGTTACACTTGACAATGAAGGTCCTGAGAGGCTATTTTTGAGACTGGGCCTTTCGGAAGAAGCCGTTTCAACCTTTGTATCGCGTAGTTCGAACTTCTTCATGGATAAACTTCCCCCTCTCCCCTCCCCTTGCCCACAGCGAGCAATGCGCTCTCAGATTCCGGGCCCGGCCTGAGTTTTCCACCGTTGCGGAAGCAACGAAAAGAGAAGAAGGGACACCGCTCAAAACACCGTTTGCAGCCGCGCGGCCGGCCTCGGGAAATTATCTCTGGCCCATTTACCCATCGCAGACTGCCGATCCAGAGGCAAATTTTCGGTCCGTTAGAAAAATTGCATCCTAGGCATCAAGCTGAGCACCATTTGAGCCAAAACGTGGGGACCCTGAGAGCTATTCGCCGCTGCGAAGTGGCCAGGTGGGGTTAAACTCGCTCGCTTGCATAGATTTTTGCATAATTCCTGCTCGAAAGCATCAAGAATCGTGACGCATTTGTGAAGCAATAGTTTCCGCTCGGCCGAAACTTATTCATTTCGAAAAGTTTTGGCGGCAAAATTGTCAAGTCTCACATTCGCGATTTCACCAATTTCACAGTGATTCTTGTAGCGCGGCGCTTTCAATACGTTTCTTGTTCGTCCAAAAAGCTGGCCTCAAGGTCGCAGAAGGCCTCCGATGCCACGACGCTTCTGTTGGACAAAGTGAGAACTGCAACGTGCGACTTTCTTCTTCGGGTCGACAACCTGACGATAAGCGATACCTCTTCATCTTTTGAAAGCAATACTTGAATGATCTAGAAAAATTTTCACCCTCGCAGTGAGCAGGCCAACAATAACTTTCGATTTTGAAGATCTTCTCTCTCGCCTGAAACTGATGCGATGACAATTAGACGTTTGTCTGTCTCGACTCAGAAAACGAAACGGCCAACGGGGAGAGTTAAAAGGAGCGGACCGGAATACTGAAGACCATTCGTCCACGCTTGCCTCTTCTCAACTCGTTCCTTTCTCTTGGACAGTTTTTTAACAGGTGCGACACCGCAAGAATGTTATTCGTTCGCGCTACGGCCAAGAACTCCCCCAGTGAAAGCTATTTATTTTTGTAACGTGATTCACAAAAGCAAACGCAATTTACGAAGATGGATAGGTTTCACAGGAAAAGTTCCTAATAATGCAGCGAGCAAATGCATTCTCTGCCCTGATCCCCCGCTCTCGCCTCTCACTGCTGCTATCGCTGAATGGACACGTGTCAGCTCTCTGCTTCCTCGTCCGTGCTGGCTTGTTGCCGGTCTCTACGATACTAAACATTCAATCAACGAAACACACCTTTTGCCCATGATACGATGCATCAAGATCACGCACGACTTTTCCTAGTCAGTCTTCAGCTGAGGAATCTCACAAGCGACTTGCCGGCTTCTTCAGGGCTTGTTGACTTCCATTGAACAGCATCTGTAGTGAGGCTGGGATCTTTTTTAGTTTCGTTTTGCAAATTAAAACGAAAATCTGCGCGCATCACTGATCTGTGATTTCATTTCTAATTCCAGTTCAACGAAACGCATTCGTCGAATCAGCCGAATCCGCATAATGAAGTTTTTGCTGCTGAAAATTGATTTTGAGTAGGTGTTGGAAGTAGGTAGTGGAGAACCAGTGAACAATCCGTTTATTAGTAGAGCTACTGCAGCCAACAATTGCAATTCGCAGAAGTTATCCAGCTGAATCGCAAACGATTTCCGCCACTTTGAAAGTCTTGAGATGGAAATGAAGCAAGATTATTCAATGGAACTAACAGCGGGCTCGAAAGCACGCAGTTGTTCCAATGTCTCTCACAAGATGTTTTTGCAAGAGACGATCGTACAATAGGTCTTGTTCGAATGAAGTGCCATTTTGAATGAAGTCTTCGATGCAAATTCAACCTCCCCCTTCAACAGTCCATTCCACTGCCTTTTCAGAACATTCAGAGGCATGTCTTTGATGTGAGCTTTGGCTGTCACTGGCATCTCCACTTCGAGGTCATGGCCTGTTCGCAAGCTCATTCTTCTTCCACTTTCTTTCGAGATTTCAAACACTCTTTCTGGTGTTGTTCTTTTTCCGTGTAGGTATGACCATATGACTGAGAGTCCACGCTCGGTAGCCATTTGCTGGCAGCTCTTCCAACCCATCTTCTTAAGAATCACTGGATACTCGCTTGTGAAGTTCGCTCGCAGTCGGCCCTAAATCAGTTTCTGTTGTGAGAGAAATTGTTGAAAACTCCTTCGGAGGAAAGATCAGCAAAAATGTCCTTTGCTGATTCTTGGAGACGATTGTTGCAACGAAACACTGGGTTTGTTTCACACAACGCGTTTAAGCGCCGACGACAGTTGAAATTCACGGCAACTGATCTGAAACCCGCACAACCATCCGTTCCTGTACTGGTCCTGTTTCACGTTGAAACTGAATCGGTTTCAGACAATTGCAGTCATCTTGAGGGAGGGCACTTGGGACTGATGGCTGGTATTGGTTGAGAATACAAATATTGGTAGTAAGCCCTTGGTCGATAGTTTTTCACTCCTTCATCATCAGCTTTACACTCCACAAGTCAGGAACGCTTCTGTTTCAGAAAGACGTCTGGGATATGTTTCAATGCAACAACATTTGTCTGCCTGTCTACGCAGGGCAACGCAGACTTCATTCCGTGGATTCCACTGTCGAGTCAAGCATCTTTCGCTTCGCCGCTTCTGAAGACATCTCTAAGTAATTCTTGCACTGAAAGATGCCGTGGCAAACAAGTCTTCAGTTCTTATTTGATGCTCGACGACGAGGCACGAAGTGGGGCACCGCTTCCTCAAAACAGCATTGAGAACAAAAGCGTTCAAGTCTCAACCTTGTAATCGCCTCGTGCTCACTTTCCGTGATTCGAAACAGATTGGCGCGTACGATCTTTTTGGATCACTTGTCAACAGCATTTCATTGTCGGCTATCTCTCTGTGTCTTGCTGCCCTTTTCTTAGTCTTAGTCTTTTATTGGATTCAGCTCAGTTCGAGCGCCAATCATCACCATAGTGCATAGTCACAGATATTCAGCAATTCACAGAGTAGTTCTCAAAGTTCTCAGAAAATCGCCGCCGCCAAAACAATCCCTCCAACGTCTCTTTGGCCGTCCTCTGGATCTCTGCGCGTTGTCCCTTGGCTGCCACTCCGTGATCCTTCTAGCCCATCTCGTTGTTGGCATCTCCGAGATCTTCTTTGCCCAACGTCTTTTCTTCTTCTTGGCCTCCTCAACGATGTCGATAACCCTTGTGATGTCCCGTAG
>JAQIXL010000422.1:0-32558 GCA_034700245.1 Poikilolaimus oxycercus | reverse complement strand
ACGCTCCTTTTCAGTGTCGCTGCAAGAGGAAGTGAGTCTCGAAGAAGAATACACCTTGCGAGAGACGAGGACTCGCGTGTGTAGGCGTCGACGAGTTTTCGCAAGTTCTCGAGTAAGCGCTTTCTTGTGGCCGCACACGATGAGGACTCGTCAAGACGAAGTCTATATAGAAGAGATTAGAAAGAGTTGAAGTTCTCACCCGAAGCAAGCGATCTGTTTCCTTCGAATACTCGAAAAGAGCTCTTTGATGTCGTCGTCCAGCTTCTGAGAGAAAGACAAGAAAAGCGAAAGAAAGGGAAGACACAAACCAACAACGAGAATAGGAGAGATGTCATAAAAGAAAGTTAACATGAGCCATGTTCCACAGAACACAGGGTGAATAAAGCAGAATGGCAAGAAGACCAAGGGAAATGGGAAATAAGTGGAGGACGGGGGAACTGTGTCGAGAGCCTCGGCGTCGAAAGCCTCGAGAAGGCCGGAAGCGAAAAGCCATGTCACAGCTTTCCTCCTCCAGAAAGCGGCCATTTTCTCACACATCACGGCCATACTGCAATCACACATCAAATCAGATTTATCAGTGGAGGGATGTGAGGAAGGAGAAGGAGAGGACGAGGAGGGGTAGATGCGAGCGGACCGTCGAGACCTCAACAGCGCGAAGAGGCATGAGGACGAGACTTTGCGATTTGCTGGGAGGACAATCGTCCATGTAGGAACAATTCTTAGGCGATCGGACACATTCCGAGAGCACATGACTGCAGATTGGAGTTGGACAAGAAGAAAGGACGAACTCGAGGCAGAGCGGGTCTTGGAAGAGACTCCAGTTGTTGAGGAGACACACGAGTTGGAAGACGCGCGTCTGCTCGAGAAGCTCCGTCCTCTCTGGACCATCTTCTGAGTCGTCGGCGCAGTGGAGGAGCGAGTCGGCAATGGACCAAGCAGTGCCATCCATCGAGTAGTTCATCTGCACTCTCCTCGAGAAGAGGAGCGAGCACCTTCCTGGCGATGCAAGGAGTGACGAAGTTTCTGAGGAGGATGCAGTAGCGATGCACGTTCACTGGACGCAGTTGAGATGGCGGAATCGGCACGAGTGGCGACTGAGGATGTCCTCTATGAGGGAAGACTCGCCTCTACATGACAGTCTCGATAGACTTCGTAGCAGTTGCGAGCGAGGCTCGGAGTGAAGATGGTGAGCAGAAGCGCGATCAAGAGCATCGGTCAGAGGAGAAAGTGAAGGAAGAAGTGAATTTCGCATCAGAGATATGCAAGTGAGAGCAGTAGAAGTCAGAGAAGACGATGCTCGGCTTGTGCGTGGTGGTGTTGCTCGCGTGGACGGCGACCGTCAAGGCTTGTCCAGACTTCGACGAGTGCACCGCGAACCGCGCTCCCGGTCTCGACTTCAACTCGATCTCGCCTTCGAACGTGGCCAAGTTCTGCACGGCCGCCCGTCACGGCATCGGCAGTTGTCTCACCCACAACGTGAGTGTCAAAGGAAGAGAAGAATGGGAGAAACAGTTCGGCGGCTCGTCCTACTCGCGAGGTCTCGCTCTCAAGCAATGCGCCGAGAACGCGACGGGCGCTGATCGAGAACGCATAGGACGGATCGCGCGTCTCTACTTCTTCGCCTGTGTCTACAACGACATCCGCGACGCGACCAAGAATGAGTGCTTCGAGTGAGCAACTGCGAGAGACTTTTCAACGACACAGCTTCCTAACGAGCAACTGCGTGGACACGAAGAAGCCCGACGACAAGTGTTACTACCCGACATCGTGTCCCCCCGGACAGAGGGCGATGAAGTCGTCGAGGGAAGCTAAGAAGGCGACGCCCACCCTCTACCAGCTGCCTTCCCTGCTCGCGCCTCTCCTCGTCCTCCCCCTCCTCACAAACTGAACAGTAAACCGTGGACCTCACCAGTCTCCATACGAGGGATATAAAGCGAACTTTTACTGAAAATCATCGAAGGACAAGGCTGAGAATCACAATCCAGAACCGGGTAAGCGAGAGCCCGTTTGTGTTCAACCGTCCGTCTCCATCTCGATATTCGCGTCCGTGAGCGCGGGCTGGATGAGACGGTAGACGAGCATGTAGGCACTCGACGACGAGTATTTGTCGCGCGGAGGAATCGACATCGGACGCACCATCGAGTCGTTGTACTCGTGCCTACAAAGACTCACTTCTTTGAAAGAGAGGCGCACCAGGTGCCTTCGTTGATGGCATTCGCGTAGTAATGCCCTCCATTTATGGACCCGCTGTGATGAGAAATGGCGATGAGCTCGTAGCTTGACGGGCCGTGGTCCTCGTTCGCCAATCGATCCGACATCTCGAGTCTGCGAGAAATTGTTCATCATCGATTCGCTCACCTCTTCACGGGGATCTCCACATTCGTTCCGATCTTTTCGCGAGTAAAGCGCATATTCGAGAAGCGCTTGAGATGAATGAGAAGAAACTCGGGAAGACGCCACACTTCCAGCTTCTTGAAGGCACGTCGGTGATCTTTGCAGCCGGGACAGTACCTACGCCAACAGTTAACAAGAAACACTCGGCAATCATACCAAGAGTCCGCTTCGCCGAGCTGCTCCTCGCGAGCGAACATGTCCACACATTCCAAGAGTTCCACGGAACGACGTCCGGTTGAGGCCTCACGATCCACCAAGTCCTAGACAGCAATAGTTTGAGGGCACCTCTAGCAACTTACATCACCACGATAGTCTCTGAATTGTGTCGGATCTTTCCACTGAATGACGATGGTCGGCACATTGCCCTTGGGAACACTCGCAAGAGGGTTCTCGTGACCCTCCGGGAAGGGCATCAACACATTCTTGTATTCCACAAAAAGCTTGAAGGGCGCAGAAGAAGCCTCTCCACTCATGGAGTCGTCATCGGGAACAGCTGCCTTGCCATTTTCAACAGTACTCCCCGTATCCTAAAAACATTGCATCTTCTCCTTGAACGAACCTTTCGGAAGTAGTTATCAATGACAGGAGTGATGGTTTTCTCAACGAAGTCTCGTGTCAGGGCATCAGGCGATGGCAGAGAGAAAAGAAGTGGCAGGAAAAGAGGATGTCCTTCTCGATCCTGGGACTTCACAACGAGCGGTGGATTATCGGCAGGCTCGTCAAGCAACTGCATCGCCCAAATCTCGCGATCCCGCTTCTGCGTCTCCGAGATGAGAATCCAGTCTTCGTTTTTGAGCAGTGTCACATTTCCGCTGCCGCGCTCCACCGTGAAAAGTTGAAGCTAAAAGAGAGAGTTAAACTACAATTCAACACTTACACCACGGATCTCTCCAGGAGCAATCGAATTATCTTGAGCAAGACGAGAAAGCATGAGGTCACGCACTTCACCCACGGTCGTCAACACCGACACAGAAATAGAAAACTAAACAAGCTTTTAAAATCCAACAGCAATTAAAATACTTTAGCCCAGCGACGCTTTCGGCCATCGCCAAAGATGAGGACGACGTGTTGTAGGATGACGCGATCAAGGAAGGGCAAGGGAACAGAGAGGAAGCAGAACGGATCAAACTTGATGCTGATCTGCAATTCACTTTGGAATCTTTAACGCTTATAATCACCTACCTTTCCACAAACGGGACAGACGAGTGTTGATTTCAGCTGACCGTGCATCTTGTCGACAATGATGCTGTCATTCCGCCTCTTGTACTGTGCCCAGGCGTTATCCGCAACCTATGTCGTAACCTCTGAGTGCAAGTCACGAACCTCTTTGTCTGGCTTTCCATCCTGGTTATCATCTGCCTCCTGATACGGCTTCTTTTTGATTCGATTCAAATCTTCATGCAGTCCATCTAGCAAGAAAGCGAGGAGCTCTTGTGCGTCTTCTTGGTTGTAGCCGGAGAAGCGCGGTGCGAACTCGCCCAACGTATTCTGTAAAACGAACAAATGTACAACTAGCCGAGAAAAGAAAACCTTGAATTTGCGAGGAGACACACAGTTGTTCTCGCCGCTCCACATCTGACGAATGAGATCACCGTAGGCGACAGCCAGACGACCGCCCGTTCCAAGCGGGTTCTCCGTGTTGATATCGTTCAGATGCTCGCGCTCGTAGAAGTAACGAGTGAGAGGAGGCACATTGGACAGGCACTGGAGAGCCGAAGCCATGAAGCAAGTGTTGCCGAGATTGTGCAGGCCGCAGATTCCACGAGGATAGCGCGCAATGACCGTTCCATTGGAAGAACTACAAGGCCAGCATGAGCACAGCCATTTACGGCGACACATTTTGACCCGACCACCACCACCCGGATTAAGAATCAATCACCTAGTTTCTCATGCTCAAAACGTATGCAAATCAACAAGCTATGCAAAGATTTTCTCCCCACATTGTGTCAAAGAGACGGACCTCGGAAAAATGAAATGGACCCAGTCTACAATCGACTCCGACCAGCTACTTTGTCGTAACCAAGAAAGTGCGTAATTCAGCAAGAGCATCGCCCTGAAGAACGGGCTGTTAGCAAGAAAGACCCGACGAGCGGTCAAGCACTGCACACAGCATGCACAACTAGTGAGAGAAATGTCAACCCACCTTGATCCAGCTCCAACAAGCTTTTGATCTTCATAGAAGAAGCCCGTGCCATCATCCACGTCCACGTGGACCTAAAATAAATTTCTTATGGAGAGCAATGGGAAACCTCTTGTTGCGCATTGAAATAATGTTCCGGGGCACTGGCTGTGGTCAAATCCAGAAGTTCGCGATTCGTGCCGTGGACCAAATAAAAGCGGAGATTGTCGGATCGAATGTTGTTCAGTTTCAGAGCAGTCAAGACAGAGCGGCGTATGTCCTCTGAAGTGGACGCGAAAATAATTCTCATCTACCGGCATACCGAGAGTCTGCTCCTCAGAAACGCGAACAGCGGCCTCGAATTCCGGCTTGCGAGCCAGACGAACCTACAACTTCGAAATTACGAAATCATCGAACCGTCAGGATTCGCGGGTACACCTCGACCACGGGATGTTTCCGCAAACGATTCAGCGTTACTACTCGCTCAATGACATCTCGTTGCTCGAGCGCCATGCCAAACGTCTCACGCAGCTGGAGGAACACCTTTTCGGGCACGAGGACGTAGTCGATCTTCTCAACAAGGCCTTTCTTCAAGTAGAATTCATTATTTCCTGAAACACATAAGAAACAAAGATGGATGCTATGAGAACAGCACTTACGTTGCTCGGAAATCAGACTATTGTCAATTTGAGGCACACTGTCCAGCTCCAGATCTTTGATTGCTTTTGTGAACTGTCTCCACCAAGGCACGCATACAACGTACCTGTAAGACAAAAATTTGCGAATGTGAACATGAGGAATGAAACAAGAAAGAAAATGACTAAAACGAACCATTTATCTAATAGCTTAAGAGCATGATTCTCGGTCTCATCGAGAAGTTTGTCGGCTTCGGAGACCGTGAGAACCCGCTTCTGAACATCCCGCATCTCGGAGTCGACGTCTTCTGAGTCGCTCCCCTGTACAGACACGCCGTTCACGTCCATACAGACAACGGCGGTCGAGCGACTCGCTCTGCAAAGGAGCTTTACCACCACCCAATGCTCAAGCAAGGCAACAACAAGACAAAAGGCACGACATGATGCGATGAATAATGATGACAAATTCCGCGCTAGGGTTGAGGAAATCGATAAATCCTTGAAAGGTGTGTATAATCCGTCACGTGATAAAGGGGTACGAGACACGAAAGGCTGGAGTAAATACAACTGAAGAAGAAGAACAAGGCACAATGCCCATCATCACAGATGTAGGCATCGTTGTCGGCGGACCCAGACGCACGCGAAAAATGTGTGCCACACATCTCGTGCGCGAGAAAAAAATTTCGCGTGCGCGAAAGCAACAGATCCGCGAGCGCGCCGATCACGCTTCCGTCGAGGCGGTCCCGTGCCGTTCTACGGACATCGCGGAGGCGTCGTCGAGTTGTAGCTCGACTTGCCACACCCGCCTGTGAATGTCGTCGCTTCTATGCGCGTCCTTCCCCAGACCAGATTTACTGCGAGCTTTCGATTAGTTTCATCACACTATGACGGCGTTTCCTGAAAACCGCATGTGCCACTCTTGCCTCTCGTTTCTCCATGCTTTTGGGTTATAAAGTCTTGTCAATGATATGCTTCCCGTCCACTTTGTTTTTCTTTTTTTATTTCAATCTGTGTATGCTAATGTCGCGATCGTCACTACTATACTTGCTTCATTCTCTTCTGTTTTGCGTCACTTAGAACGGAAGCGGACTCTGTACCATGAGCAAGCGTAGCCCGCGTAAGTCTGGGAATTGTAAGCCTCGGGGGCAGAGTTCCATTTTCACGGTTGTTCATTCCCTGAAGGCGTTTGTGTTAATTTTCCCAAAGCCTTCGGAGATCTGAAAATCGTTCTTTGCTTGGCTCACACATGACAGTGAGACCTATGGGAGAATATCGTATGAAACGGTGAGAGGCGGAGGAAGGTTTGAGAAGAAAGCTCGAGGAGCAATGGGCGGGCACAAGTAATGAATTCGCATGGCTCTTGTACAAAAACCTGCGCTCTAACCTTGTGAAGCAGATCTGTTTGCGCGCTCTGCCATGTCTTGCTTCAAGGTTGGTCAGCAATTTCTCCCGTTTTCGTTCGATTTCCTGCTCGAGTGTGACGTATGTACAAGCGCGGGAGTTGCAGAGGTTGAAAGCGTCGGCGAAGCGGAAGAGAAACGATGAGGTGTTGAGAAGGCGGCGAAGCATGTCCTATCAGAGTCCGATGCTTAGCCCTTCGTCCCCCTCACATGGCGACGCGCAGCACAGCCAGACTTCACCGTCGATGTCGCCAAAGCGGTACGTTCTTCACATCGTCATCTTCATCATCGCTGTTAAGAATCGGTGCCCAAGAGCTGATCACATTGCATCTTCCTTTCAATCAACACTCACGACTGGAAGTGAAGCAGAATGTCATTGCACGGGACGCTATTGCGAAGATCCTCGAGAAGCGCGGCTTCCAGCCGCATCTCTGTACTGTGCGTGCGAATTCGCATCCAGACGCGGAACAAGTCGATCTCCTCTCGGATTTGGAGACGCTTTCACGGAGTCTTCATGTCAAGGTTCGCATTGATTCCTTTCATTTGGCAGGCGGAGGGAAGCTGTTTGCCTCTCTTCGCCCCTTTCCCGAGGGGGAATTGAAACGAAATGACCTTGCGGTAGGTCGTGAAGGCACGCGACCATTAGCCATCTTCATCCTACAAAACACGCGAATTGTTATTCAAGTTTCTTCATTTGCAGGAGTTATGGGTCCACAGTCCATATCTACAGTTGACTAACTCGATTCAACATAAGTTTGCTCGAAAGGATTTCTTCTCATTAACGCTTTGTGATGTGTGCAAGAAGACGATCTTCTTTCAGGTTGTTAGAACAAACATCTTTTTTTTTCTTATGATCTTGATGATTTGTGAATTCAGGGTTATCGCTGCGAGTTGTGCCAATTCACGTTTCACAAAAGATGCTGGTCTCAAGTTCCGACTTACTGTGACCTTATCGAGCAAGTCTCCCATAATCCAGAGGCGGCCGAGCACTTCAAGAGGGTGAGTTTTTGTACTTGTCTTCTGAAACAAAACATTGTCTGTAGACCTTTGAGACGCTGGGCATGGCACCCGACATACTCAACCAACTGTCTCACGCCTCACCCGCAGGGCCTTCGGCGCCATCGTCGTCGCGGCCCCCAGGAGACACCTTGCAACGGCAGGCGGCCGTGCGTTTTCAACGAGCCGGTGTAAGCGGTGCCGGGCTAACGAGGCAAGACTCCGTGCCATCGAATTCGCCCTATCCGCGTGACCGCTCCTCCTCTGCGCCAAACATCAATGCAATCAACGACGAGGCTACCTTAGAGCAGCAGGTTGGCGTCCCTCATTCCCTCCTCATCTCATGGCTTTTCCTTGTCTAGCGAATTCTCGACGCTCTCTCTCCTCCGAACGCAGCGAGCACGAACTCGCGATCCGTGTTAATAGTACCAGACGGGAAACAAAGCCGCGGCGTGTACAAAGCAGCGTCTCGTCGCGGCCCGCCGTCTTCGAATCGCCTCAATCCGGGTGTCTCTTCGTCTAGTTCCAATTCGCCCACATCTACTTGTTCGTCTCCACCGGCGCACACACAGGTAGAAAATGTCTCGAAAGATGGAAACAGAGACAGACGAGCTCGACACTTCTTCCCTCGGGAACTGTACTTCCCCTCACACCACCACAATCTGCTCCACCTCAGAAGGTGTCGACGGGGATGTTCTTCTCTCGTGGCAGAAGCAAGTCTCCAGGCGAGCGTGTGAGCGAGCTGGCGCGTGGAGGCGCGCGGTCCATGAAACGCGAGGATTGGGAGATCGATTTCCGTGAAGTGACATACAATCGCAAGATTGGAAGTGGCTCCTTTGGTACGGTGTACCAGGGAGTCTACTTTGGAACCGTCGCCATCAAGAAGCTAAACGTGGAAAATCCCACGGCTGCACAGCTCTTGGCTTTCAAGAACGAGGTATTCCTTTCACCACCTCTGACTTCAGATTTGATGATATTCCATTTGTGACGTGACAAGGGAGATTTCAGGTGGCTGTTCTGAGAAGGAGCCGTCATGGGAATATCTTGAACTTCATGGGTTGGATCCGGGAGCCTTCGTTGGCGATTGTGACGCAATGGTGTGAGGGATCTTCCTTGTATCGACATATTCACGTCAACGAGCCACGGGTCGAATTCGATCTGAGTGAAATCCTCAAGATTAGCAAACAAGTGGCACAAGGAATGAATTATCTTCACTCTCACAAGATTATCCACAGGCAATTCTAAATTTCATCTCATCGAAGGAAGATTTCAGGGATCTGAAAACTAACAATATTTTCTTGACGGACGACACTGTGAAGATTGGCGACTTCGGACTGGCGACGGTGAAAACTCGCTGGAGCGGTGGCCAGCAGAGTCAACAGCCCACCGGGTCTATCTTGTGGATGGTATCAATCATCTCTTTCAAGACAAGTCTTTCTTTCAGGCGCCAGAAGTGATACGAATGCAAGATTCGAACCCTTATACAACGCTTTCCGACGTGTACTCCTTTGGAATTTGTCTCTACGAGTTGCTCTCTGGGTTGCTGCCATACGCGTCTCGAAGACTCGGCCGCGACCAGATTCTCTTCCTTGTTGGTAGAGGGCTACTGAAGCCTGACTTGGAGAAGCTCCGTGTGGATACTCCTAAACCTCTTCGTGCTCTATTGGAGCAGTCGATAGCTATTCAACGTGACAAGAGACCCGAGTTCCAAAGAGTGAGTTCTTTCAACGAAGTTATGGTTGTGTTGAGGTGCTCGAGATTCTGGATGGCATTGTTCTGCCGAAGTTCATGCGTTCCCAGTCCGAGCCGTGCTTGAGTGGTCGTGTGGGCGTGGACGACTCCGCCTTGGCGAATCCGACGACGCCTCGTGGCCTCAACAACGACTTTCTCTTTGAGAATCCCTGAAGTGTGCAAGAGGGAACGGGGGCTGTCCCGGCTGTAAATGATGATAATGGATGATTAATGAAACGCTGACATTCTTTGTGCTCCCCGTCCATGTTTTCCATGTTCTGTCTTCATTCCGTTTTCCCGTCGGGTAAAACTTCTCGATGAATGAGACATCTCTCGATGAGAAACAAACAGCCCGTTCTCGTGACTCTTCGAACCTCTACTTCTTCTTTCCTTTCACACACTCGGCAACGCTGGGAACCCTCCCTTCAGATGGTCGATCCGCACGTTCAACTCAAATCTCTTCTTCGTATGAACAAGGAGGAGCGCAATGAATTCAACTATACTCTCCGAGTTGTGCAGGTGCCTCATCGAAACCGGCGGCATGTCTTAGCTGATTCTCACGATGTTTGCGGACAACCCCGTGGAGACGATGAAGAAGCGTCTGGAGCAGCAGCTGTGGGCAGTTCTCAAAGAGCATCTGGATGCCGTGCGAGCTGAGAAGAGCTCGATGGCCTTGGTTGTGAGTGGCTTGCTTCGTCTGTCTCCTGGGAAGAAGTCTTCAAAACAGAGCTCTCTCTCAATTCTCGAAAACATGCCAATTAGTAGCGACCTCGAGTCTTGCTTTTTTTTTCAGAACCGAGGAAATGCAGTGAACGTCTGCCTTGGTTGGCTCACAACGCTCGCGCACGTGCTGCAGAGACGCGGCCTCGTCCTGCCTCCCTCGACGCCCTCCTTTGTTCGCCTTCCAGACTCTCTCGCCGAAAGCACTTTGCTGCAAAATCTCAGTCCGGAGGTGCGGGCCTCGTGCACCGCCTTTCTCCTCCTTCGTATTGGAGACGTCTTCAGGTGAAGTTCTTTTGAAGGGCCGATGGATGGAATGGTTGTAGATACAAGGAAGACTTGGAAGAATGCTCTCGTTGGTACGCTCTGAGTGTGGAGGAGCGAGCGGAGTGGGGCGAGGCGTGGAACTCGAGGGGCCTCGTGTCGCTGCGCCGTGGACAGCTTTTGTGTGCGGCGAGTGAGCACGCGCGCGCCCTGCTCACGGCCGTTCCTTTCGCGGCCGCCTCCGCCAACCTCCTCTCCCTCTTGCACAAACACAACAATCCTACGAGTAAGTCGCGTCTTAAGACATTGAACTCTTTCTTCAAGGTTGTGTTTCCTTCGAGAGCACTTTACTTGCCATTGGAAGTCTCCTCCAGCAGGTAAGCACTTCTCCTCCATTCCAATTAGAGTCGATCCTCGGTAAGGGGGGCGGACTCGTAGCGGCCTTCAAAGCCGAATCTATAAGGGTTGGATTATAGCTGCGCGCTGTGGGCGAAGCGAACGTGCGTCTGCTCGGTGATCGTCTGACCGAGGAGCTGTCTCGCGGCAAAGTGACCGTGAGTTCTTTCATGACGCTCACTTAGATGTCTTCAGGGAGAGTCACTGGCTCGAGCAGCTTGCGTCCTTGTGGCCGTCACTGAGGGCCTCGGCGATGCGCAGGACGAGCTGCGTGCTATCCAAGAGAGAGACGCCTTACTGGAGGAACTCGCACGACGTCTCGGCCTTAGTCTCTCGCAGGTTCCTTCTCCTTCTCTTGTCCTCCCTCCCCTCGACGGCGTTGTTTGCCGTTCGCGAGAGGCGCGTGTCAATTGCTGTCGAGGTGGGAAGGCGATCCTCGTCCGGAGGGAGAGGCGAGAGCTTCCACAAGAAACGAGGCAATGGCGCGTCTCGTTGCGTGACGCTTTTTGTGCATTGTTATGCGTGTCCTCTCGTCTCTCGCCTCTTCTCTCTTGTATCCACTGCTGACACACTCCATTCCCCTCCCTTCTCATCCACCTACAAACAATTTGGAGTTGAAGAGAGAAAGCTTGCAGAAGTGGACGCCTTCGCTGCTGTCTGCCCTCTGGCTGCTCCTTCGCGTCTCTTCTTCCACTCGTCTAACCCTTGAAGAGCTCAACGAGAGGATCGACGACGTGGAGCTGCCTGAGATCTTCGCCCATTGGAAGACCTTCGGGCCGTGGTCTCAGCTCTCGCTCTTCCCAGCCGAGGGTTCCCAGCTGCGAGCGGCGCTCTCGCCTCTCGCTGACTCAGCCCAAAGCTCGGCGCCTCGTCGACGGCGGACGCTCTTGCGTGCTCCGGCTTCGGCGGAGGTTCAATAAAGGGTGAGGGAAGAGTGTGAATGTGATGGGGAGCATGTCCAGTCGTCGCTGTATTTGAAGGGAGAAGCGAGAGGAGAAGGAGGAGGCATCCAGGATGGCCGCCTGGTCCTCGTGGGGGGCGTGGCTCTCGCCTCGGCAGATGTTCGAGCGCGCGAGCAAAGTGCCGGCGCCCGACCTCGTCCTGTTCCTCAAGAACGTCCTTCTTGCCGACGAGCCCATCTTCGCGAGTCTCGGTCTGTCCGACAGGTGTGTCGCCCTTCTCTCACCTTCACCTCCACTGTCTCATGCATAATGCACGTCTGCAGCGAGGAGCTCAGTTCGTTGCTCACGGACCTCGTCGTCGACGCTCAGAGTTGTGGTGCTTCGTGGGTGGCGAGAGGCGACGTGGAGGGAGACTCGCGGGCCATCGTCGGCGTCTGCCTCGCGAGTGCCCACTCGCTGATCGAGAGACAAACCGATCGAATCTTCAGCTACGACTTCCGTGAGCCGAAGTTGCACACGGCCGTCGAGTTCGTGAAGTTCGTCCTCAACAAGGTGCGTCTGGTCTTCTCTCGGAGACGGAGTCTGCGAGGGGAAGGGAAGGGACGAGGCGTCTCGTCGCCCACCGGCAGCCTTTCATTTGTGCAAACACGCGATGAAGCATCGAGGCGCATCCCAGATTGAAGGCTCGTCTTCAGATGGACTTGGACTTCTTCCTCTCCGAAGCCTCGATCTCGCGGCCCGTCTTTGTGGCGCTGCTCGCCGTGCACCGCGGCCATCGTCGACGCGGCCTCGCCCGCCGTCTCCTCGACCACTCGTGCGTCGCCTCTCCTTCTCCTCCTTCGACGTCTCCCTTCCCTCTGCCCCTCTTCTCCCGCGCCTCGTCGCTTTTTTCTTTTGCCGCTCGTTTTCGGCGCCGGCCGCAACGTCGGCAGCCCGACGGCCCTCCCTCGGGCAACTCGCTCGGCGATAATCCGCCGTCGCCGTCGGGACAATGCCTTCCCCTCCCCTCCCTCCCCCCCTCCCCCCCTCTCCTCTCTGCCTGGACGACGGCGATGGCAGACGAGACCGATCATTTCCTTTTCTCTTCTTTCTATTTGAATGTGAGAGGGGAATTGCAGTCTGAAGGCGGCCAGAGACGAGGGACACAACGGCGCCGTCGCCCTCAGCTCCTCCTTCGCCTCGCGCTGTCTTCTGCGGGCCTCGTTCCCCTCGACGGCGAGTCTCTTCTCATTTCTAGCACGGATTACTCCTCTTCTCCCCTCTCCCATCTCAGAGACAGAGGCGGCCACCGAGACGGCGCCGCAACCCGGAAGGGAAAGGGCTGCTCTCTTGTTGTGACCCGACGTGGTGTGGCGGAGCCCCCGTGGCCCGTTGATTAGCACGTCCCTCGACAATCCAAAGACGAAAGGGGAAGGCAGCCAGTTCTGCCGAATAGAGCTGCTCTTCCAGAGAGGGAAGATGACCCTCGCCGCTTGCAGATCTGTCGCGTCCGCTACAAAGACTATCGCGGAGAGGAGAGAACTCCGCCAATTCAACCCCGAGGGGAACGGGACGACGAGTTGAATGTGCTGCTGGCACCTCTCTCCTCTTAGTCTCTTGCCTCCTCTTTCTTCTCTTCAAGTGGGCATTTACAGGAAGACAATAAACTCTCTTTGGTGCATAGTTGGTTGTTGCGTAAGGGGCGTGCAGAAAGAAGAACACGTTTGGAGTGAAGGGGCAGAAGGCGCCCCTCCCCCTCCCCGGTCACACACTCAGCATGCACCACGCCAAGACCCTTGACCGTCCACCGGAACTCTGCGCCGTCTACCGCATCGGCATCCCTCCTCCAGAGTATCCAGGTGAGAACTCAAGACTCCTTCCTACTCGAACAGGAACTGTGACGAGTAGTCGCAGCAGTGTTTCCACGGACGATGAAGAAGACGCTCTGTCCTCGGCCCTCTTCCCTTCGATGCGTCTCATGCTGGCAGCCCTTCTCTGTTCCTGCTTCATCACTCTCTCCATCTCCTCCTCGAACATGGCCGTCGCCTTGATCTGCATGACTTCCTGTCCTGTGCACGGCTATGGCGGAGACCTCACCTGGACTCCTGAAGAGGCAAGTCTCCCCTTCTTCTTCTTGCACTTGTGTCTTCACTGTCTCTGGTGGGCGGATAATTTCCTTGAAAGTGCAAATGATGTTGAATTTGTTCTTTGAACGAGTTCAAGGTCTCAGCCAGCTCTTCTCTTTCACTCCCCGAAGAGGCCTTTCTCAACACTTTGTAAGCATCATAAAGACACTCCTCTTCCTGTTGAATTCTTTCGATTCGGAGTGGAACTGGCGGGTCGAAAATAGTGAGACCGTCGCCCAGGGCAGACCTCTCGGAATGTAGAAAAGTTGAAGAAGAAAGGGAAATGAAGCCGTCAATTGCAGGAAGGTCTAGTGCTGGCGGCCCAGAATGCGGGTTCCCTCCTCATGGTCGTGACAGGCGCCTTCGCCGATCGCCTCAACGGCAAGTGGATGGTGCTGGGAAGTCTGATCCTCTGCGTGGCTGCCAACTCCTTCTTGCCCGTGCTCGCCCACGAAACTGTTTGGTGAGTCTTCTCTCGTCCTTCTCCCCTTCATCTTCTTCATCTTCACGTCTTTGTGGTTTTCTCCTTGTGTGTCACGACGTGCAGCCGTCATTTTTGGGTCAGCCGTCAGGTCGCAAATGAAGGAAGAAGGGAAAAGGACGAATTCGCCTTCCATCCACATCCTCCAACGAAGGCTTTCAGGCTCGCCGTCGCAGCTCGTCTTGCCGTCGGCATGGCCGACGCTTGTCTCCAGCCGGCCGCGAACTCGCTCATCACTCGCTGGTTCCCGCAGGCCGAGAGGGCCGCCGCCATCGGCCTCATCACTGGAGGAAGGCAGATCGGTGTGTCCCTTCGTCCTCTCTTCATTCAAAGAAACGTCCAACGACGCGTGACGGAAGCGGGCGCCTTTCGCTAGTCCGTGCAGAGAAGGAAGGGGGGGGGGGGTCATTTTTATTGGCTCCGCCGTGCCCGGCCGCCTCTTCTCGACGACGATCTGGCGATGAATTGAAATGAATGAAGTCGGTCGTCGGAAGTGAGAGAAGAGAGAGAGAGCAGAGGACCTTCAATGGACTTCTTCTCTGCAGGCACTCTCTTCATTCTGCCCACGGCCGGCTATCTCTGCACTCGGAAGGATCTCCTGGAAGGCTGGCCTGCCATCTTCTATCTCTCGGGAGCCGTCTCCTTGCTCGTCACCATCTTCTGGCTTCCCATCGGGGCGGACAAACCGGCGAAGCAGTGCTGCATCTCGTCGCGCGAGCGTCTTTTCATCGAAAGCAGGTGAGAGGAGAGAGGAGAGAGGAGTGGTTCACTTTCTGTGGGAGAAGCTGACCAGGAAGAGACTCGCCCTTTCATCTTCGTGCCTCGACCGGTCGTCGTGCCCCTAACACGTGGACGGGGGCGGGGGAAGGGGAAGGGCAGACGAAGGCCGACGAGGAAAGACCTTCTTGGATGGCCGCTGTGACGTCGCCGGCGCCGTCGAGTCGGGCGGGAAAAATAACGAGCGAACGGGAGGAAGTGGTGACGGAAGAGAGAAAGAAAAACCGTTTCACACCAGGGTTTCCGATGTATGAAGGGTCGATGGAGATGCTGAAGGAAGGTCTTGCAGAATCGCCTGCGAGAGCATCGGCAAGAGAACGGATCGAAGCAGACGGGTGCCCTGGAGGGCGATGGCTCGCTCTCCCGCTGTCTGGTCGGCGGTCTTCGCCCTCGTCTGCCACGAGTTCCCCCTCGTCATCATGCTCCAGTTCCTGCCCAACTACATGAGAGATGTCCTTGCCTTCGCCCCGACGAAGAACGGCCTCGTGTCCGCTTTGCCGATCGCCTTCCTCTTCCTGTCGAAGACTCTCTCCGCTTCACTCTCCTCGTATCTGACGAACAAGCAGAAGAGGGACAAGACCCAAGTGTGCAAAGTGTTCAACGGTGTCGCCTCGGCGGGTCTCTCGCTCTGCATCTTCCTCGTGCCCCATTTCGGCAAGGACTCCGTCATCTTCGCCGTCGTCGCCCTCTGCGCGGCGATGATCTTCGCGGGGATGCACACTCCGGGCGTGCAGACAGCCCTCGTCCAGCTGGCGCCGCCCTTCTCAGGCGTCATCACGGGCATCGCCTTCTTCGTCGTCGGTCTCTTCGGCATTGCCAACAAACTCATCACCAAAGTAGGCCTTGTCCTCGACCTTCCAAGTCTGCAGGCAATTGTCCGAAACGGCGCCGAAAGCGAGTGGGCGACGGTCTTCTATCTGTCGGCAGCAGTGGCCGCCCTTCCAGTCTTCGTCTTCTCCATTTGGGGCTCGGCTGACCGCCAGCTCTGGGCGATGGCCTCCTCCAAGTCCTCGGTGCACTCGTTCGCCTCGAAGAAGAGCTTCTCGGGTTTCTCTGTCAAGTCGTCGACGACCATCATCTCATCCGACACGCACAAGACGGACGCCTAACTTTCTTTTCCCTTCCTTCTCTGCTTTGCGGGTTTTCATTACGGGTAACTTGCTCATAAAGATCTTCCATGTTCAGACCAAGACAATGTGTTTGGTGTTTACTTGTTCGGCTTCTCTTTGGTTCACTTACTTTCAAAATAGAAGCCGGAAAGAATTAAACAACAAAAGGCATTATCGTTAAAAAGTGTGAAAAGAGGGAAATATGCCGAGGAAGAGAGCAGGAACGGTGAGAGAGAGAGACCATCGCTGACAAGACCTTTGGATCATTATGTGATGAGAGGAGCTGTACAATCCCGCGGACGCTCACTTCGACGCCACCAGACGAGCATTTCTGAGAAGATTGAGGTTAATGGAGAAGAAAACAAGTTCACCTGAAGTCCAAGGCGCATTTGAAGGAAGAGAGGTTGATGGAAGACGGCGGCTCCTGAGACGGATCGAAGAGCTTCACCTTCTCCAAGGGATACCAGCCACTGGAAAGGAAAGCCTGGTCAGCGAACGAAGACTCACAATTTGCCCTCTTCTTCGGGGAAGAAGAAGACGAAGGCTGAAGCCGGTTGGGACGTCTTCACAGCGTCGACCACCGACGACGGCAGATCACGAGTGAGCCTCGCGCACGGTGGCTCGATCACTCGGCCAGCACGACCGTCGACAACAACGAGATCTTCGTGTTCGAGGCGATCTTGCTGGAGTGGACGTAGACCGCGGTTTCTTCTCCTCGTTCGCGGTTCCTCCTTAAACAAAGAGGATATAAGAATAAAAAGTTATGAACCTCGTCTGTGGAGGATTCCGCTGAAGACATCTCGATTAACGGACTTTGCACGGAGTTGTAGTCTCGAAAGGCCGAAAAGGGAGGAGCCGAAGGGTTGGAATTGAGAGTGCCGCGTCCTCGCGACCTTCTGTCTGTCGAGTCCGGAGTTGGCGGGAAGAAACGAGTGATCGGAGGTTGTGCTCCGAAGACCGACGGCGTGCCCATCAATCCCTCTTTCTTTTTCTTCTTCTTAGAAAGCGGCGTCTCTGGCTCTGTCTTCCGCTTCATTCTCGGGGTCACCCCTGTGATTGCACAAAATAAGAAGAATGAATACAGCAAACCGTTGATGGTGGGAAAGTTGGGTGGACCATTGAAGACGGGAAGCATCGCCTGCGGATCGTGAGGCTCGTTTTCCTTGACAGAGCTGCCTTCTTCTGGCGTTGAACTTGTTGAAGGCATCAATTCGTCCATTGGAGGTCCCATTTCAACACGGGCAACCTCGGGAAATGCCCAAGCCGACTGGACAAACATAGTATAAAGGATAAAGAAGTTTGACAGACCTGCATGACGTCTTCGACACTTTCATAATTACGTCGCGCTTCCTCGATGAGTGCCTCAGTCTGTCGACGCAACTTCTTGCCATAGTCGAAGTAATAGGGAGTGTCGCGATTGAACTCGTCGCAGTTGTTAAACATGAGAGTGAGATCAGCGACAAGTTCGTCTAGTTTGCGATACTTTCCCGCTTTCAGCTTCGTCCGCATTGTTGAGAGATCAATTGGCTGCTTGATAAACGCTGTGTAACCCTCGACATCCACGGGCTTTGCAAAGACCTGAACCCGAATGAAGATATCAACAAACATACTCCTCTCTTGTCCTTAGCAGTCACGGCGTCGAGCAATTCGGCGAGGACATCCGGCGACGTGCGGAAGACCGCCTTGAAGAGCGCTTCCGAGGCGGCGATCTGCATACAAAGTAAAGGTGCGGAGAAAAGACTCACATGTTCGTTCTTCTTCAACTCCCGCTTCTTCACCAGCTCACAAAGAAGTCGAAGCTTTTCGAGCTGCCAACGTAAATACGCCGCGTCATTGTGTTCGCCTCCAGTATGTGTTGATGGACGAGAAGAACAAGATTTCGACACCTGCTTAAATAGACGGTTGCCACTTGAACACAAAAGTGATTACCTGAAGACGCTTGATGAGTGGAGCACCGCAACGCGACTTTCTCTTGAGCTTCCAGTAGGCGACGATGTGTGAGATGTCCATTTTGGCCGTTTCCTCGAGGGACTTCAGTCTTTCGTCGGAAATGACGGGAACAGACACCGTGGGCTTCGTCTGGAAAACCTTCAGAAATTATCCAAAGAGTACCTGTCGATGTTTATTGAGTTGTTTGCGGTATTTTATCAGCTCCTGCTCTTGGTTCTTCTTACGCGAATTTGGTGAGAGACTTCGAGAAGCACTTGAATGCATATGACAGTACACGTATCTCTGGACCTTCACTTCGTCCGGATTGCTCTCATCAACCTTAAAACAATATAGCGAAGAAGAAAAGAAACAAACCGTAGTTTCGACTTTCATTTCCATCTTCGAATGCTGAGCACAAGTGACATGGAAAGCGCGTGTGCAACTTCGTGTTGAGCACTGGAAGCAGGCGCCTTGTTTGACACGGCAGACGAGACAACGAAGGCGAGCTCGACGATGAAGGGACACGTCTACGTCGTCTATCGGCTCGAGAAAGACAGCGTTTCCGAAATGCACCTGCAGGTCCCTGAGAAGGTAGAGGAAAAGACACACCTCGTTGAGCCATATGGCGCAAATGACGTGTGCCCATCGACCGTCGATCGTCTGTTTGAAGGCACCATCGGAATTAGGACAAAGCACGCATCGAACGGGCACCGACGGCGACACCTTGCAGCGTCGACACAGCCATTGGCCTTCGGGGATATATGGCACTCCGTAGCATTCCTTCAAAGACTAAATCTTGAGCACAAATCACATACCTGATGGACGGCGATATTGCACATGTCACAATAAATAATTTGATTTACATTGCTCACTTCTCCGTCATTACATACACAGCACACGTCGTCCGTTTCCAGCACGGTTCGACCTTTCGACTAAAATTAAAAGATTCGGAATGAAAAGCGAAAGGCAAACCTGGAAGAGGGAACCCTTTTCAAGACGATCCATGACAAGATCAAAGGTGTCCGGTTGGATAGTCTTCTTCCTCCGCTCCTTCTCCAATCGCAGCCAGAGCTCGTCATCGTCGTCCATTTCGTATTCGACGACATTGTCGAACTCCTCCGGACTCTTCTCCACAAAGCGCACGTAGTCTTTAGGGATTTTTGTCCCGTTTCCTGACAGATGAGAATTATAAAAAAGAACTCATGAGACACATACCATCTTGTCCAAGATCGCGAAAACTATCCTTCGGTAGTTCCTTCTGCTCGACTTTAAAATGCTAAACACGATTGCAATAAAATAAAAACAGAGAAACTCGCACCTGTTTGTAGCGTTGAAGAATGTCTTTCGAACGCAGTTCTGGATGCGCTATGTGATCGTCCTGATATGTGGCGTCGATCGCTTGCGCGCTGCTGATGGTGACGCCGAGCTTGAGGTTGAAGAACCTCTTTGTGGCGTCAGCCACCAACGCCATCCACGGTTGCGTATCACTTCCTTCTTTCGTGATCCACTTTGCGCGCCCTCGCAAATCTATCTGCAAATTCATGCTACTCACGCCGGTAATTGTAAATCACATCTGCATAACTTCGAATTAATAACGGAAAGTAAACGTTTCATAATAGAAAAGCAACAACATAATTGACACGCGAAATATGGCGGATAATATAGTAGTTTCTAGAAGCGAATCTAGAACAAAGCAGGTTCAATCCAACAAACACAAGTCGCCGCTCTCGTACTCGTACTTGTTTATAAACATGTTGTGGCTGTGTGAAGAAAGAAAGCGATTTGACAAGCTCGAGCGTGATGCCCCGAAGGGCGCCGCCCGCCGCCTCGCGCCCCCACTCATTACCGTACACATATTTTCGCTTCGAGAGCTGTCAACCACATCGCGCGAAAATTCGCGAGCTAATGCAAAGAACTTGGCATGTGCTTGGTCGAACATTGTTGAGCAAGTGTCTTCGAAGTCCCTAATGAGTTTGCACATTGAGAACCTTAGAGGCTGTCAACAAGGATAATCCTTTCCAACAACAATATGAAGCCCCAACGCCGTGCTTGATGTCTAGGCCGGTGGGCCACAGGGGGATTAAGGGAATTAAAACAAGTGATACTTTGCTGTGAAAGGTCACTTCAGCTGCCTCAAGATAGGATTCAGCTGCCTTCAGTATGTTCCATGGGTGAAGGCGGAGAGAGTGTGGGGGTGGACGGGGAAGTCGGTGTTGAAGTGTCGTGACGATGTGTCGTTGGCGAGCGTCCGCAGGGTCATCAGGTGAGCGCCTTCGAAGGTCCCTTCGCCTTCTGCGTCGACGGCCAAATCTTGAGGCGGCGCTGTGCCGACACATTGCATTAGTCGTCGGTTGAAGTGGCGCCCTCGATCGAGGTGCTAATTGTGCTCTTCGACGAGGCGCCGACGTCTTCACCTGGTCGTTGCAGACGCCATGCGACTTTGCTGGTGCGTCCTCATCGAGGAGCCTCATACACGAGTGTGTGGCACGCCTTTCTCCAACCGTGTCCTCTCCTTCGTCTGCACCCTCATCCAACTCGTCGTCGCCTTGGCCTCCCTCTTCCAGGTTTCCGAACTTGACATCATCTCCCACCTACAGAGGGCTGAGCAAGTCTAAAATGGGGATTGTTATGTCTTGACGCCATTGTACGTAGTTCTCTCGGGAACTCAAATAACCATGCTTGAAGGCATCGAGGAGGGAGGGCGGAGGTGCCAGTTGCCGTGCTAAGTCACCATGAAACGACGCGCACTTTTCCTTCTTCGACCAAGAAAGACCTTTCAGCACGTCTTTTCCCTGCATCGACATCGACACGTCTTTCTCTGTCGCTCGAACATTACCGAAGATGCCAGCTGGGATGCCCGACTTCTTGCTTACGACATGATCATTTTCGACTATGGTAGATCGAAGAGATGGAAATGAGAGGTTGTGAGGTCTGATGCACCGAGTGCTCGGAACTTCGGAGTGTGTGGCGAATTACCTCGACGGAGGCTACATGAGGGCAGCTTGGTGTGTGGAGCACACTTCAGCCCTCACAATCGCTCTTTTCTTCCTCATCTGCGAGTCAACTCCAATATGGCTTCTCTGGCCAGGTTTCAAGCATTTCACTATTTCACTGTCTTCAGCTCTTCTAATACAGAGTTCTTACTCCCTGGGATTATCAGTTCTAACTATGGCAACAGCGCCAAAAATCTTGGAAGCTCTTAGCGGAAAAGTCGATTTTCATCTCGCATCTGCCTTTTCGATCTATGGAATAGGATTTCTTTTCAACTGGATCTTCACATTCATCCTCTGGCATTACTACTGGCATCGCGAGAGAAAGCGCAATGAGGCGAACTCAGAACAACTCTAAATATTTTTGCTTCGTCACTGTCTACTAACAAATAGAAGATATGCGATATGTGATGATGAATTTTCAAACTCTTTTATGACACAAGCCACCGGCAAGGCTGGCACAAGGCACAGTTTCACATAAATCATTTCCATCTTTTGAGAATAACTGTGCTTGAAATCAACGAGAACGGTTTACCCGGTTGTCGTAGCCACTAGACGATCCACTGCAGAAGAGACGTATCTTCATCGCTGAAATTGTTATCCCCATTTTGTACCAAGCCACAAGGAAAATGTCACAATAAAATTAAATAAAAGCATATTAGAATTGGCATACTTGTTTCCTTCGATCTTCTCTGACGAAGTGCCTCGCTGGTCTATGAACGATTGCGGGTAACGATGGGGGAATCCACACTGAAAACGTCATGTTTGAATTGAAAACGAATCCCCAAATTTAATACAGAAATGCGAGTGGAGCTCAGAGAGAAGATTAGATAGAAATCACGCGGACGCTCGCCGTCCGAACGAGGATCGGTGAGTGGGTCGTCCATCCCTGTCCAGATTTCTTCATCGCTGCCATTCCGCCCGCACACAAAAGAGAAGCAGAAATTCTTTTCACCTGAGCCCCATTTTGACATTTCCCGGCAAGGAAGTAACGGCACGGAGGAAGCATGTCCGAATGTTTCACATGCAGCAGCGGACAGTCGTCTCGATCACAGCACAATCGCAGGAAGAAGGAGCAGACGGGCAGCTGGTGTGGAAGCAAGTCATGTGATCCTTGTATTGAGCACGTTTCTCCTGGGCGGCATCGTCCACACAGCAACCTGAATCCAGAATTTGTCTTTAGTCTGAGAACCAACGACTTACTTGCTGCATATCTTCTTCTCCGAATGCTCGGTACTCCCAGCATGTTCGAACCGACACAGTATCCCGGCCAGACACTTATCGCCACTTGCATGAGCGTAGCAAATCGTCGAACTTTCTCCGTAGAGAACGCCCTTTATGTTGCGCAGACGAAGTGAATCGCCACTTTGAGAGCAAATGAGCTTCGATCCGTAGACCTGCGTGTGAGTCTTGTTCGAATCTTGTCGACCGACTAAAGCACATTACATTATTCCTTTCAGACTCTTGCCATAAATGGTAGATCCGTCATCGTCACTATTCTCGACAAACCGTGTACCATTGGAACTGGTTGAGACCATTTTCGGATTCACAAGTATTTTCCGCACAATCTTCATCCCGCCATTTGGCGTATTCGTCTATATTTGAGTTAGAAAAGTTAGCAATTGAACTCACCGCTTTCCATCGAAACGGGGAGGAATCAGAATAATGTAATGCCGAATGGTCTTCTCCTTTGACAGGAAATGTGCGAATGCCACCAGACGCTTGCGGTCGAGTCTTCCATGAAGTCTTCTTTTTCAATCCTGTGAATAAGTTGCCGGTCACTTCCTCGCGAAACTCCCTCATACGTTTTCGCCCTTCTTCGCCAAGCAACGTGGAAACCCTGGCGGCCAGCTGAAACATGATAAACCAGAGAAAACAATTTACTATTTCAAAATCTGGCTGAGAGAAGCGCTTCTCCGTCGAATAAAACTGATCCGCATCGCCACGCTTCAAGGCCTCAAAATTATTCCTGGCACTAAAAGAAGTTGAACACGGCGTTATAACTCACTCATTTGACTTAGTCACGAAATACTTGCTGGAAGTTGCCGCGCTGGCAATCCACGTTGTGGCTATCACTCGACGCTTTGGTGTTGGAACAGGAACAATCACGCGCCGAGTTGGTACACTAAATGATTACTCCACAATAACGAAATACAACTCACGATTTTGTTTTCGAAACGGCCTTCACTTTGACCACTTTCTTTTTCTTCTTGATGGTCTGCACCACTTTTGTGCCTGAACGGTGCCCATCCGACAAGTCAACTCACCATTTAACGAAGACGGTGGAGGAGGAGCAATCAACGTTCTGAACACCGCGTAGATAAATGAAATTTGTCTTACCCGCTGAGGTCGGGGTCGTTTGTGAAGTGCGAGACGAAGTGCGAATTATGAGAGGTCACGCCTTTTTCTGGTGATCGACCAAATATTCGAGCCAACTTACCCGGCTGCGTATACAATTGGTTAGGAAACACATTCTGATTCTGAACAAAATGTTCACCTTTCAAGTAGAAAACTACATACTTGAAGATATCCAATAGTAGAAAAGTCATAGCTTCCTTCCGACCATGTGTCGTAGGTGGTATAGCTCGGACCGGGTGGGGGCCCGCCACCATTGTACATGATACTGAAAAGAGATAATCCAAATGAAACAACAAGGCGTGAATGTATGTACCGTTAAAACGTTTGGAATTCCAGCACACTTTGTACATTCGATGAAATGTGTTTATATTTAGACCCGCATTGTTCAACAACAAGTTTGTAACAAGAAGCATGTTCATAGCAAGAGATTCAAGACTAAGAAACTTGGATGCTAGGCACTTGCGCGACCTTCCTCCGCTGCGTCTTGCCAGTCTTCACGCCGCGCAGCGTCTTCCAGTCCAGAGGCAACAGACGCTCCCCTCTCTCTCCCACGCCGGCTATCACGCCCAGCTCGTTCTCCGCAATCGATAACAAAAACGAAGATGTGGAGTCGCCGAAGGAGATAACTCGTGCAAGAAGAACGTCACCAGGGTGAACATTTTCTTCCAATACAACCTGAAATCGCAAGCTCGGTTTAGAACAAAAAAAGAACCTTGTCTTTCTCCACTTCAGTGATGTTTTCTTTGCGAAGGATGGCACTGAATTCAGATGCGAGAGGGGTGTTTTCCACACAGAGAAGTTCGCAGCGAGCATAGCGGGCGCCAATATTCAGCACCTAAGACATTAGTGACAAAAGAAACTTATTTTTAAATTAAAAAAAAAAGACGAGAAAGCGAGAACTTACTCTTGCAGTCACAATGCCACCGATGTATGGAACCACGTGCTCGCCTTGACCCTCACAGCGACGAATTTCAACAATTTCGACTTGTTTTCCTTCTTTCTTGAACGAAACGTTTGAATGAGAAAGAAATCTTCAACTTACGTTGGTTTCCTGACGTCGATGAACAAATCCAGTGAGAGAAGCATAAACTTGTCCATGCAACTCGTACGTTCCTATGCCGGGACGGCATTCTTGATTCGAAGAAAAAAGTACATCACCCGGAATAACTAAGCGACCAGAAGCCATCTGAAAAATGTTTCTGTTGACATGACTAACAAAACGAAGCACAGACACACGAGATAAAATTCAACAAGAATCGAATTCAGATGATTCACGGAGAGTAATATACACCTGGACATGTAATGAAAGCGAAGTAATATGAGATCCGAATCAGTGGCAGAATTGACGATAACCTGTTTTTCGCGCAGCTACCGTAAAAGAAATGATGGTCAAGTGAGGGCCTGTCTTCGAGGTTGGCGACGGGCCAGAAAGACTCCATCGCGCCGCGACGCAAAGCGGTCCGCGTCGCGTGTGGGTCTTCCGGCCGCGTTCAAGCCAAACGCGCGCGCTTGTTCATCGTCACTGACGGCACGAAGACTCGCGAGCGACGCGCCTTTTTTCAACGCATTTCCATGTTTACCGTTATAAGTCGTTCTTCTGCTGTTAACAGCGTGAGCGTGTCTTCGCGAATCTTCTTTAGCCCCCATTTATTTTCCTCACCATTAACAAGACAATTCACAAGAAACAATAAGCTAGACTTGCAACTCTTGCCTTCTCCGAGTCTCGCCACCTGGAGGCGGCTTTGTAGCAAGCGTGCGAGACTTATGCGTGAAGGAATGTGTGAAAGACGAAAAGATGCGAACGTTTAAGGTGCGAATATTTTTGATCGCGATAAATCGTCGATCGCACGCCGTCGTACCTTCCAGCACCTATGAAAAGCTCTCGGAGAAGGAAACAATGAGTTGAACGAGCAGCTCGCGCACCGCGTCTGGCACTGGTCGCAGCCATGTCGTTCGACCTCAACAATGGCGACTTCGGGGAGTAAGTCAATCCTCCAACTCATCTTCCAGTGTATTCAGCCACGCACTTTCCTCTTGCACTCCAATAGAAATCCCTTTACCCGAATGCTTTAATGAAATGTTCTTTCAGAAATGGCGACGAGGATTGGTTTGCGGGTGGCTTCAGCACGAACACCTTCGAGATCAATTTCGACGATCCTATGAAATGTGCCTCTCCACTGGGAAACGACTTTCATGGATCGGACTTGCATTCGCTAGATGTTCCTCTTCGACCACCAAGCAGACCTCCCTCTCCGCCTTCTCATCTTCTTGCCACTCACACATATGACGTACGTTCTTCTCCAAGTTGAATGAGCGCTTTACAGGAACAGTTCCAGGAGTCTTCCTTGTCCGTGCCGATGCACGATGCACTCGCAGCTCCTCAACTTTCGCCCATGTATCAGCCTTCTACGAGTGCCTTTGACGAGCCAACAACAAGCGGTGTAACATATTCGGATCTCCAGCCAGTTGTTGGTGAAGTCGAGTATGCCGAGTCTCCTCAACCGCCAAAGCTACCTCCACACCAGAGACAGGTATGTCGTCCAACAGAACCTTCTAAGGCCTTAAGGACCAACAGACGATTCACGCTGTGAATGGACATTACATCAGCTCATCGAGTACTCAACAAATGTACTATCAAGAGGTTTGAAAGACTATTCATTTATTGATGCTGATCTTTATAGCCGCCACCTCCACTAACAACCCAATCTCAGCCGGTTCAGCAAGTAAAGATAGAGTATACGCCTCAACCAAGTAGCAAGGTTGGAAAAATTAAACGACAATAACCCGTGATATTTGAGGTTACTCCTTCTGCGCAGCCGAGTCGACAAAAGCAACGACCAGCAGCCCCTCCTCCGAATAGATCGTCATCAAATCGAAGAAGAAATGGGCCAAGTCAAGCCAACACTGTCGGAGCTGTTCTCGCCAAAGCGAACAAGGTAGGTTATATGAAGAGTCCACTTACTTCTAGATGGCGCAGCAATCGTCTACTGATAGTCGAGGGAATTTAAACTTTCCAAGTGGATTGGATGTTCGATTATCTGTTGAAAACCTTCAACAAGTCGCCTCTATCAGCATGGATCTCGAGAGACTCTCCCAGCAGCAAGGTTGCGAGGCGTAAAAAAAGTCATGCTATTTCTTTTCAGGGGTTGACAATTCAGCAAAAATTCGAGAACTCGAAAATAAGCGTGCTCAAATCTTCTTCGAGGCTCTTAGACAACAGCACAAGTAAGTTCTAGACGATAGATTCGCAAATTGCTTTAGCGTCGAAGTGAATGTTGACACGACTGAAAGCACGCCTCAACCACAGGTTAGTCCGACTCAAAGGAATTTTCAAGTTAAATACATTTTAGCCTGCTGCTCCCCGATCAAATGCCCGTCCTCAACGTGCTTACGATCGTTCGGGCGACACCTCGCCGACGTATCAGCCGCAGTATCTGCACAACAACTATCCCTCTACCTCATTCGCTAATAATGATTATGTGCAGCAACAAACACCTCCCGTTCGCCGTGTCTACAAGGTCTGCTCTTAAAGTCGGCTGTATGCTTGTTGTTCAGGCTGCCGCCTCATCGTATCAAAATGTTTCTCAACCTTCTGGAGGGACAATCTATGTACAAACTCAGCCAGCCGTACAAAGAGTCTATGAAAATCAACCTAATCAAGTGATTTATAGGTATGTTATCAACTCATAATGATCAATGCTTTTATTCTAGACAAGAAGTTTCTCAAACTCCAGTTCCTGTGGTTGTGCGAAATGATGGCTATTCGAGTACTCCAGTGAGGATCGTCCAGCTTGCGCCCCAAAGTGGTCAAGGCCATGCTTCGAGCACAGCGGCGCCACCGACGTCTATGGTCATTCCAAGAACTGCAGCCCAAAGTGCTAGAAGAATTGAAGAGAAACGAGCACAACGCAAAAACAAGTCAGTTCAGAAGGCTCAGCTTCTATGTCCTAGGTTGCGTGAACATCTCTCCGCATTATCGGGTCGACTTTCATCGGCGTCGACAGAGACGCCCTTCGCCGAGCCTCTTGATGCGATGCTCAGACTTCTTCCCTTTCATGTCTACCACGAACCCGACCTTAGCAAAGAAGCGCTAGATGACTGTACGGAGATTTTCAGTTGCCAAAATTATTTAATTTAAGTCGATACTCTTCATCTTCGGAAAACCATTGAGCTTGAAGAAGAGAAGAAGAAGCTCTTCCGACGATTTCGAACCTTGGCATACAAGGACGCAATGGTAATCAAACCTGACTTGATCAGCCAAATCTTTTAGCACGGCTCGGAGGAATATGAAAAGACGGTTCTATCATTCCTTGATTGCGAGTTCGAAAGAAGAGCCTTGGAGGAAGACAAGAAATCTGCGGCTGAAGACCTTCGTAAGTGAATTCGCAGTTTGTTTATGATAAATTTTGATTTCAGGTCAATTTGTCTCCAATTCGCCATATTGTGCACGTGTGAAGGCAGATCCTCAGAAACCACCATCACCTCGAGAGCGGCTAGATGCTCTGAAGAAACAAGCTACAGCGACCCCCTCCAAATATATGGGACAATTCGAATATCATCACTTCGACGAGCGTGTCTTCCCGTCTCCTCAAAGCTCGGTGCATTCGTCGCCCAGCAAGCCCACACCGGTAACATCGCCCGCGATGAAATCGCCGCCTCCACCACCTCTCACGCTTGCTTCAACCTCGATTCCCACTCAACAGCCATCTCCACCGAAGGCGGTTCCAGTCGTCCCTGCAGTGGCTGCTTTGAAGCAGCCTCGTCTGAGACCGTCATGGGCCAAGAGTCCGCATGTGAACTCAACAGTTCGTCCTGCTCCGCAACCAATCGCATCGACTCCTTCGCCGCTCAATCTCGCATCAACGCCCTCCCAAGCAAGTCAGTCGGTGTCTCCTCAAAGAGCACCTTCACCACCCATCTCCAAAGTCAATTCTCCAATCCTGCAACAACAACAAACGGCTTTGCCGGCGACTCACTTGAGTATTTCAACGGCCGAGGCTAATTTGGAAGATTCTGCATCGGATCGATCTTGCTCACCGGAACTTTCAGTCTACGAGCCACCGAAGCAGTTGTTCAGTTCCCCAACAAAGACGCCTGCTAAGCTGGAGCATGAAGAGCGACAGGACCAAATGCGAGAACCTATCAAGCTAGTCATTCATCGAAGTCGTCTGGTAAAGCCGCAAGAACCTGTGAACGGACGACATCATCATCATCATCACAGGAAGCACAAGAAACATAAGAAGCACAAGAAGGAGAAGAAAGAGAAGGAGAAGAAGAAAGAAAAGATGAGCGAGGAGAAGTTGGTTAAAGTGGAATCCGTAAATGGAGATGAGCATCCAAGGGAGCGTCTTGTGATGCGAATCAAGAGGTCCGCATTGGTGAGCAACCCGAGTACCGTTCCCGAACCCGAACCCGCAGCATCTGTTGATGTCACTCCACCAAAGAAACTGAAGCTAAAGATTCGTCTCAACCGATCGAATCCGGATTGTGGTTTGGAAGTGGTGCGATCAGAGAGTCCCGAACAACCTCCGGAAGAGACTTCTCAGAGACAAGGACAAGCCAGTGCAGCAAGACCAAACTACAATTTCCCTTGGACTCAACCTGACACTTCTCTACTTCTAGCTGCAGGACAATCCGGTTTTTCATCATTCGGTGCATCGGCAAGTGCCGGAACAGTGACAGCTTCGAACATTCAGTTCTCTCCACAAAACGGTAAGCAGAGAGTCCCTGTCATCTATGATATTAATTTGTAAAAACTAGTGAGATAAACTAACAAGAATTTTTTTTACAGAAGATTCGGACAGCGATCATGAGCGGTTGTGTGGTGCTGCCGACCAAGTTTTGTGCAAGTTGAATCAATGGCCGACGATGAATGCACAACAACAGTCCTGGCTACCAAATCAACACCATTGAGTCAAGAATCGTCTTCCTTAAGTCTTTGTGTCTATCGTCGTGGGTGCTAAATTCGTCTTCAATCTCTTCTTTGTCAGTTGTCCCAAATCGTTCGCTGTATCCCCCGTGCTGCGCACGACTTGTGCTATTTCTGTAGACCTGCTGGTTGAATTAGGCATAATACAATGTGAGGTCATCATTTTTTTTTGTTTTTCTCTTAGTGATTCGAACCTGCCCTCTGCCATAGGGTGCCGCCTATTCAGTTGCTCTGGAATAGTGTCTGCACTGCTAGTGCTCCTCCTAGAATGCTCAGCTTCAATTCCTTTAAGGCAGCATATGTGTGATAAGAAAGCAGAGTAGTAGATGGTTCTCAAAGAAAGTCTCGTGCCGCTCATCTACTCCCTCCTTCTAGTGCCCAAAAGACTCCCGAACGAGATTAATCAACTCCGACTCTTTGGACGTGTTCTGTGCTTTTCGAGTGACTTTTCTAAGCATTTTGAGATATTCCGGTCGCGAAGGAAATTGACCCCACATGGTTCCTCATCTCCCATCTCCCAGATAGCATTCGTACCCTCCCTTTCAACTTGTGCTCCAGCAGCTACACTCTTTTCTCAGTATTAATCTCATAATCTCCGGATCAAATTCGAAGATCTGGACTTGACAGGCCATTGTGATTCTTTCTCATTCTCCATTCTCTTTGCGTAAAAGAAAAACGACGACGCAGCCGTGTAACTTATTGATGAGAGAAATTTGAACTTTATGTTTATAGAATAAACATTCCTAACGTTTTTATTGTGTAGCTGTGGATATTTAGATGTAATTGTAAGCCACGTCGGCCTCGCTTTCTACAAATGCGAGTTCGAGTTTGACCGGCTGATGAAGAACCAATGAAAGAAACTCTTCGGCAAAGCCGAACATCCAGTAAATTCGACGAATGTCCAGACGACGTCCGTGTTGAAGGAAGCCGGCAACATAGAGGGCGTTTCCACGTCGTTTGATCACAAACTGAAACAATTGACAAACATCATAACATCCAAGTGAAGACTAACCTCAGTTCCGTGAATAACAAGATTTTGTGGGAAGAATCCTCGCAGAAAGCGTCGAACAACTTCATCTTGCACGACGGCGATAGGCTGCGACTGCCTAAAACAATCTCTTTCTAGCACGGTCAAAGAAGACATACTTGAAACCCTCAAGGTTCTGTGAATGCCACGTTAGCCAAGCCTTCTTTACTCCGATGTGATGCGGCCTCTGCGCCATCTCATACGTCAACAACCTTGATCTGTCAACGGTTGCCTGTAAAGTTCGAAGAAGAATGTCGGAACAAGAACAAGACACGAACCCTATGCTTTCCGGCTCTGTTCTTCCACAATGGGCTCGATGTAGCAATCAAGCGACATGTCTCAATTTGGGTACTCGGAGTGCATTGCAACGCACACCGAGCGAGCATTCTGCAACAGGAAAATCGTCATAATCAGCAGTAGCAATCACAAAAAGGCACGATACAAAACAGCGAAATCTAAACGCTCGCTAACGCACATACTCAACAGAGAATAAAACTCTCCACGCCACTTGCGGACGACTGTGGTTCATATTTTGGCGCCAGTTTTAAATACCATTTTTGAGGAGAAGTTTAGGAAGTTCCGAGGTATCTTGCAAGTTAGGAAGGAATAGTTTATGAAGAGAGGGAAGAGATTCGGGGTTTAGAGGTCGACAGTGCAGCCATCGACGGTCATCGTCGTCTGCATCGTCGTGTCCATGCGGCTCCTCGCCTCGTCGTCGCTGCCCGGCCTCTCCTCTGGCTGCTGCAGCTCTTCCATGTTCTCCTCGGGCGGCAGCGGGAGCGGCTGCTGTCCCTATTCACTCTTCTTCTTCTCCTCTTTCTTCTACTCACATCGATGGTGCTGTTCGAGATGCGCATCCCCTGCTTCTGCAATCCTTTCTTTATAAGAGAGAATCCCCTGCCTTGGTCGAGAGAGGAGGCAGGGAGCGCGCCTCGGACGGGGCTCTAGGGGCATCCGGGGCATTTTTGCCGTAGATCGTCGAGCGCTGCGGCTGCAAATGCGGCACGGCCATTGGGTCGATCTGCGTTGTCGCCTGCTGCGTCTCATCCATTTCTTGCGTCTCTCCGATTTGACCCGTCGGCAGCTTTGCCGTTGCGAGATTCTGCGTGCGCTGGTTGCCCGCCTTCTGGCTTCTCTTCGCTGTCTACAAGAGAACTACCGGAGCAGCAGCCGGCATCGAAGGCTGACGCATCAGAACGGGCCTAGTCTCAGCTGGACCCTGCTTCGCAAGCCTCGCCCGTTTGCGGTTCGCCCTCTCAGTAGCTTTCAACTGCAACTGAACTAGACGTAGGAGACAAACGGAGAAGCTGTAGAAGATGAGGAAGCCTTGGACGAGGAGCGGCACGATGAAGAAGAGTGAGATGTAGTTGTTGCCGTCGACGACGCCGAAGCGCGCCGCCTATCCTCCTCCTTCTGTCCCTTCTCTTCCTTCCACTCACATGCTCATTGCAGTGATCCCAACGACAACACGCTGCAAGACGCAAGTCGCGGTTTGTCGTCGCGTAGAAGAGACGTCGCGCCTTCTGCATCTCCTCTTCTTTGACTGTCACTCCTTTCTCGATACCTGGGTGTCGGCGCACTGCTCTGGCAGTCCCAACTGCTTCACAACCTCGAGCGTGGGCTTGAGAAGACAGTGCTGCATGCGCGCTCCTTCATGGCTTACACGCAAGAAGCACATCGCCCCCTAGACTTTCCTTCGATTCTTCTCAATTGAACCTCATTGAAGGGGCAGCGGGTGAGGGTCGTCGTGAAGACGTCGGTCGTCGAGACGAGACAGTCCCCGGCCACGGGCACCGGGCCATTTTCGTGGCGCCTTCGCAGCGTGTCGTTCGCCGTCAAGTCTCCCAAGGTCTGCTTCTGTAGTTGAATTCGAGAAGGAGCTAGCCTCTTGCAAGAAGAAGAGGAGAACGACCAGAAGACTCATGCCGGTACGCATCTCTGAGAGGTGAGAGGAGGATAGGAAATCTGACAAGCACGGAATGGAGAGGGAAGCGTTTGCCGTGGCACAATGTATAGGAAGTGGCTCTCCGAGATTTGTATGACATTGAAAGAGTGTCAAATGATTCTAATTTCCTCAGACATGCGAAAGATCTCGGAAGAAGTTGCATGAGAGAGACTCGCCATTGTTATCCAGAATCTGATGGCGACCCCGCGCTACAAGACGACCGAGCGAGTGGAGGCGGAGCGAGTGGTCGACCGTCGACGCGTGAGTCCTCTCCTCTCCTTCTTCTGAGAGAGAACTGTAGATGGAGATCTCGGTGGAGGGGCTGAATCTGCTCGCCAACGGCGTCTTCTC